>JAIPRM010004461.1:0-22898 GCA_025469315.1 Stegophylla sp. TES_Ste_2020 | reverse complement strand
TTTTGAAATTTTTTTTTTCTTATATTATTAATTTCCTTCGTTCAGAATCGTTTTACTGAAGAAATGATTTATCGTTTCTTTAAAATTTAATACGCCCGTCAAGAGAATACCACCCGTCGTGCGAAGTGTGTCCGGCTTTTTTTTTCTTTTTTTTAATCAACGAAATTATTTTAAATTTAAATATTGATCAATGAACTAAATATATTTTTTACTACATATTCAGTTGAGCTTTTTTCAACAACTTATTACAAACAATTCTACTCTAAATCTGTACATATTAAATTTACGTCTAAAAACACATAACAATCGTATCACGTAATTTTATTCTGATGTGAAAATATAGTTTATCTAATAGGTCTCAAAAGTTTTTGAGTAATTATAACTTAAGTTCAGCATTTCCTTCAACACTTATAGGGACGTGCAATACATAAACACAATATGTGTTTAAAATCTTAGGTAAACATCGCTTAAAATTTCCTGAAATGTATAGATAAAATAATTTTGACACCATACAGATTTGTTTGCGAATTGTTTCTCCAGTGTTTGCTCGTTTCTTATAATCACATAATATCTTGGTTCATACATCGCACTAAAGTTTTGAATACTGATGCGTCATCAAGTCTATCAAATTTAACTTTATAACTATTATAACTTATAAGTTTATGACTTTATCCCTATCACTCTCTCTTTCTTTCAGCCATATTTTTGATATCTAATGGGCAGATAAAAGTTCATGACGTGATACTCTGAGGTATATATATATATATATATATGTATTTAAATTTTAGATTTGTATTCCAGGCATCGATCCGGTCGTGGAACAAATTCGGTTGTCCTAGATATAAAAACAAATATTTCGTCATGTTGGTAATAATTTAAATGATTTCATTGTAGATAATTAATATACAGTAATTTTTCTTTGTATTTGAGTGTTCGAAACTCGTTTGCAGACGTGATATTTACGTATTATTTTTGCCATGTATTTCGATTATCCGGTTAGTATTAGTTTTTTTTTCACCATTTTAAAACAACACGGCAATAAAATTACAATAATCCGTATCGACTATTGTTCAGAACCATATAGACGTAGGTAAGGGCTTCAAAAACCCCTCCCATTTATGAATTCCAATGGAAAAATGTACTCTCTTCATTTGGAAAAATTCACTTTAAAAATAGAATCATTATAAGGCATCAATGGCAGACGTCCTTGTTGACAAAAAAAAGTACTTTTAATAATCTAATAAAACTATTGTATTAAACAGTAAAGATTCAATTGTAAACATATAAATGGGTATTATTAACTCACTAACTACTTATTTCAATTTTTTCCCCGTATCAAATAATAAAAAAATATGTAAACAAAAAAAAAAAAAAGGCTTGTAAAATCTATGTCAGCCATTCCTTTTGTATCTTCGTGTGTTTTAAATAGTACTGCATGTATTTCAATTTGTATTGGAAAAAAAAAACCGAACATATTTTGCACCATGGGTATTCTTCGCTTCTTGGTTAGGATTAAAAATTCTATATTGGATAAAACCTCAAAAACACAATATGGTAATTCCGAAGTGCTGTATTTACCACAAAAATGTAAACATTATTGTGTAAACATTACTGATACACTTCTTCGCTCATGACGTTAAGTTACGATGCGACATAATGTTTTCAAAATTTGCTCCGTGAATCTCTTGCACAATTTTTAGTCTACATAATTGACTTTTAAACCCCTTATTGAACCCATTCCGTTCCAAAGTTTTCTAATTGCATATTATAATTTTATCTACTGTTTTCGTCGACGAGCGAAACGTCGAAGTAGGTTTCATAAATATATTACCTGCAGTTTTCTTTGTCTCATAATATTCCGCAGAAGAATTTCGATTCCACAACAGTGTGGTGCGCACACAACGACACCGTCGAAGTACACACACGCGCACAACAAACAATAAACAATAATAAGTGGTTTTCTCCGAAGGCTTTTCGATATGTTCGCGCACAATAATACGCGAAACAGACTTGGTTCCGCATTCAACGCATCTCGGCGCGTTGTTGTAGTTATATTCAGCGCGACGTATACCTCTACGGCACGGCAGTGAGTGTGATCCAATTTTAAAAACAACGTGACCGAGTTTTTGTTCGTTCTCTCTATCTCATATTTTCATATTCCATTTTTATTCAATCAATTTTTTTTCCCCGTCGATGAATAACATGACGTGGTGTATCCACTCACCCGCAGAGACGTTTTCTCGCGGCGACAGCTGACGGTGACTTGCGCGTGTCACAAACGCCACGTGTTCTTGTTCCGTATAAATAACGGTTTTGGTTACCGTATACCATGTTACTAAAAATAAACACAATGTTTGTCTACACATATAGTGTACCCACCCACCCACCAGCGTGTCCGTTACGAAACACGTCGGCGTAAAGCATAGAGTAAAGAATATACGCAATCAAATGGAATACGCTAAGAGTGACCGTTTTGAGAAAAATAAAATTATTTTTCTTATATTTGGTTGGTACCACTTTAAATTTTCATATTATCACATTATTAGATAAGACGTCATACAAAAACAATAACGTTAATTTTAAAGTACGATAACAGTTCCTTATCAATGTTAACAGTTCCTTATCCAGGCGTGGATTCAGAGGGGGGGGGTGGTTGGGGTGGCCGCAAAATGTGTTGATTTAATTTCTTGTAAATTGTATTGCAATATTTTGTATTATCCAATGTTTATGTAATATTCCATTCAAGTCTCAAATCTGTGGAAGCGTAGTAGTGTCATATAAAGTTACCAATTTTGTCACTACAACTCGAAATTTTAACTTCTCAACATTTTTAATTTAGCCACTCCAAATTTCAAGTTTTGTTAATCGATAATTCATGAAATCCAAAAGGGATAAAAAGTCAAGTAACCAAGTCGAAATACCGATTTCGCAACTTTAAATTTTCATCTTATCAACTTTATTATTTCGACTTGGCCACTCAAAATTTCGAATTCTGTTTATTGATAATTCTTGACACATCTATATGTGAATAAAAAATAACCACGTTAAAATTTTAAGTTGCGAAGCCCTAATTTTGAGTTGCAAAGTTAAAATGTTTTTTTTTGCACTCCTACGCTTCTTATACCTATCTATATTTATTACTTTAATAGTACAATTCGTATGGACTGTCGATACTTCCGCCCCTCCTACCGTTAATATATACTGGATCCGCGCCTGTCCTTATCAGAGATCAGACGTCACTCTAAGCGTATTCCATTTCAATGCTTCATTTAGGTATACGTATGGCCACGGGTTGGCGTAAAGGTTCGAACGGTGCTGCAGGCGTACGATCGTCTGAAAAGTTGTGAACTCGATGTCATTTTTTTTTTTTCATTTTTACATTTTTATTCTCACAACCGAAGTCTGGGTACGAAATAACACTCCGTTCTGACACCCCGGAAGTCGATAACAATTTCGAACGAGCGGTTACTGTTTTATGTTATGTATACCAACATAATATTACATTATCTATGACTTCTCCTATGACCTTTTTCTTCTATATACATCCAAACGATACGAAATTTATTTATAAGCAAAAGTTTTCCAAAATTCCAGTGAATGTGTTTGTATGTACATAGTAACAACAATAATAAGAAAACAACGAGAAAGTACTATTTTTTTTTTCCTCTGACAAACTTTAATGCGTGTATAGTAGTGTATAGCCCGAACTCACTGCACCGTAAATGCTGCGCGCGCGCGCGTGTGTGTGTGTATTGTGTTTAATGATCGATACTATTCAACGCAACGCGCGTGGGGTTACTCGTACGTGAAGGTAATTTTTGATTTTCGCATCGTCTGCGTTCGACACACGGATCATTGGTGTTGTGCATTAGCCATATATTATATTATTATATTGAATGATAACGACAACAACTATATAGCTTATTATTATTGGCATTTTTCCAATAAAATTACAAACAAATTCTCCAGATCACACGTTTTAATGCATTGTAGAGCTGAGCAAAATAATTGTTATTTGTTTGATGTGCGCAATTAGGGTTGCCAACCGTCTTACATTGGGCAGGACTGTCCTACATTTGGGTAATTTATTGGGTACTTGACAAAAAATTGTCCTACATTACTCAATTTTTGATAGTTGGCAACCCTATGTGTACGAACAAAACGTTTTGAGGTGAAATTAATTTACAGTAAAGACGACTTGAATATTATAACAAACGGTGCTCGTTGAATTTGCGTGTCATCGTGAACTTTAGGTTTTAATTGTTTTTTTTTTTTTTTTTTTTTAATGTTATTGTTATTATTCTACTTAGCCATCTTAGACATAATACATTGTTCTACACCCGTTAAACTTTGATATTCTTATATATAGTTTATTATACTATATTATACACTTACACGATACAAAAGTACATTTTTACAATGTCTTGTTATTTTTTGACACGCGAGCGAATTTTAAGTGTTTTGAGAGCAAACAGTGCGAGTCAAGTTAGGCGTTAACAATTCCACACAAATATTAAATTCGCTGTACTATGCGTATACAATAATAATAATAATAATAATAATAATAATCTCCAGCTACGTTTCTTCGGCGCCGCCGCCGTATATTATCATAAATGCTCTCTGCGTACGTCATAATTTTCTCGCGTATCCAGGCGATTAATTATTAAACTAACGCTTTTTGATCAAACAAGATATTATTTATCAGTTTAAAAATGCAATAGAGTTTCTGAATTATGAATAAATACGCGGAATTAATTTTAACCAGGTAAACGACCATCGTCCGAGTGCCCCGGAGACCCGGTCTGAGAACAATACGATGATTAATCAACGAGGTAAAAACCCCCGAGGGGATTCACGGTTCATTTTCAAATTTTAGATTACTTGCGTTGGCGGACTGGACCGGACCACGTTAAACTGTTATTATTATTATTATTATTATTGTTATTTTGATCGAGTTTCCATCACCCGTTGTTTTGACAAACAATAAATACACTTAAAAATCATAAAAAATCAATGAGATCATATTAAATTTTCAAGTCTTAATATCAAAAATCATAAATTTTATTACGTAAAAACTAACAAAAAATGAGAAATTTCCGAAATTTTCAAAATGCCGTACTTAATTCAAAATTGATCAAAACTCTTTGAAATTTTAATGACATGTTTTCGTAGCTATTTTTAGTGGTTGATGAAAATTTCAAGTCCCTAGCTGCATTATTTTAGAAGTTATGTCAAAAAGTAATTTTCAATTTTTACGGAAATTTCGGTAATTGCGTATTTTGCCGTTTTTTGTCAATTTTTCGACAGTTTTTCCACATTTTTTGAAAAAGTATTAAGAAATTTAAAAAACGACCTCTTTAAAGTACCATCTGAGTGTGATTTTGGTTCTATAGAGATACTGATCGAAACTTTCGGACAAGTATTTCTATATGAAAAAGTGTTTACAGAAAGAGAAAAAAAAATAAAAAAAATAAACATCATGATGATTTCTGATGATCGCTATCAAGAAATGATGCTGTCATAAATATTATTCGAAATGACTTCGAATTATAAAAATACGTTTTGAATTATAAATCCGTATTATAACTAACAATATTCCAATGCATATTTATTTAAAATGAATAAAATAATATTCCAGCCACAAAATATATGTTTTTAGAATATATTTTTGTTTCGGATTATTAAATATATGGGATTTTGTAAACAGTTTATCAAGAAAGGAGGAATAATAATATAATCAAATAGAAAAAAGTGCGATAAAATAAATTGCATACTTTACAATTAATAAAATATGCCAGAACTGTATGCTTTTTGGTCCATATCGTTATGAAAATCTGTAATAAAGCGTTGTACAAAACATTTTATTTGTCTATTTCAAATTAATATATTTGCACTAAAGTAACAAATGTTTTTTTATAGGTAATATCTGTGGGTGAGAATTTCCTTGCCCCTCCCCCCCATCCCCTGAAATAAATAATAATATATTAGTTTTATAAGTTTTGAAATTCGTAATTATTCAGAAAGTGTATTTATAAATTATTTGCATAAAATGTGGTGTTACTATGTTAGTCCAAGGGCCAAAAGTGAAATATTCTGACAGCTAAAGGACTATTTCAATATAAGAAAAATATTTTTCTTCGATCGATAATGTTTGTTATTTTAAAATGTTTTACAGTAATTTATAAAAATTATGTACTAAGAATGCAAATAAATTTTTTACCTAATTAATAAAATATATAACATATAGATTTCTATGATGAACATTTAATTGTGTACTATAATGAACGGAGCCTTAAAAATTTAACTTGGAATTTTTTTGTAATTTTTGATTTTTTAATAATTTATACACGTACTAAATACGTAATTACGAATTTCAAAACTTATATAACTAAATTATTACTATTTATTTTTGATGTCTGTAGTCTGTAGTTAATGTAAAAATTGCAAATGACCATACAGTAGACAGTATTAACTGTTGACAGTATTGTTAAATTCAAATTAATTACTTTATTAATATGATGAGTGATAAATATTAAATAAATTTTGTCTAAGTATAACGAGTTACATTTTATAGATAAGCTCGTTATTTTGAAACACGATTAAAGATGATATAATTCTTCTAATCATATATACATATATATATATATATTTAATCATGTTTGAAAGCTTGAAAATAGCTATCGATTAGATCGTTCATGTAACTATTCAGATGTTTTATATATTATTCCTTTTGGACGGACACTAACATGTAGTATATAATTGCGTTAACGAGTAATTAATTTCATAATATTATTTTCTGCGCAATAAAGTGGTTCCATCTACAATAATATTATGTTGTGCGCAAACGAGTGGTTCTTTTGACAATAATTTGCGCGCAAACTAGTTGTAGCTGCGCGAATGCGATTAGTTTATCACGTCGATTGTGTATACCAACGCGAATTCGTTAGCTAAACGACGTACGTGTCCCCAAACCCCCCCCCCCCAATTAAAAAATGTTTTTGATTTTTTTTATGCGAACATTTAGCAATGTAATTAACATGAATTCGCACGATACTTTTTAAAATTTGCACGCTTTTAGTTTAAGCGTTATAACGAAATTTCGGTGGAGGGGCTGGAGACACGTGTCTCTGGCCCTCCCCCCCCCCAGAGAAAAAATGAAAATTTCGTACTTTTTCTTTTTCCAATATTTAGCATGTAATTAGCATGAATTTGCACGATAAACTCCGAAATTTGCTCGCCCTTCCCCTTTTCACAAAAATTGTTTTTCGATTTCACATGTGTCTCCAGCCCCCCCCCCTCAAAAGAAAAAATGCAAATTTCGCACATTTTCTATTTCCAATATTTAGTAAGCAATCAACATGAATTTGCATGATACTTTTAGATTCTGAACGAAGTCAAGAAGCATATGATTTTACAATGATGTTTATTTTTTAATACTTTCTGTAAACACTTTTTCGTATAGAAATACTTATCCAAAAGTTTCGATCAGTATTTCTATAGAACCGGAATCATACCCAGACGGTACTTTAAAGAGGTCATTTTTCCAATTTCTCAATACTTTTTCTAAAAACGGGGAAGAACTGTCGAAAAATTGAGGAAAAACGGCAAAATACGCAATTACCGAAATTTCCGTAAAACTGAAAATTACTTTTTGACTTAACTTCTAAAATAATGCAGCTAGAGACTTGAAAATTTCATCAACCATTAAAAATAGCTACGAAAATATTACATAAAAATTTCAACAAGATTTGATCAATTTTGAGTTAAGTACGGCATTTTGAAAATTTCGGAAATTTCTCATTTTTTGTTAGTTTTTATGCAATAAAATTTTTAATTTTTGATATTAAGACTTGAAAATTTAATATGATCTTACTGACATGTATGTCTAATTGATCGGAAAAAATCTCAAAAATCGTTGGTCAACTTTTTTTTTTTATACCCGTTTGAAGTTAGAATTTCGACTGAATTCGTTAGTTTTACTTAAAATTACGCACTTTAACGTACATATAAGCTAATTGGCCAAACCGATTGTTTTGAAATTTGGTGTCCAGATAGAAAATTTCATTGCGAATATTTTGGTGCAATAAAATTTTTTAAGGACGAATAATTAAACATTTTACATGGGTTCGATTGAAAAAAAAATTGGAGAAAATACAGACAGATATTGCGAAATATCTGTATATTGTAAGCATTTAATTACTGAAGGTTGATAATGTTTTATTGCATCTTATGTATTTTTCGACGCTGAATACGATGGTGTGAATTAAACTCCACGTGCGACAATAGTTTTCTAACAATTTTATTCTATTTTGAAAATTCAATATTTTCGGTTATTATACTAAATACCTACTGTTTCCCCTACAAGGTCAACCAATGTTTTGTGGCCTAATGGTAACGGGACCGGCGGCCTAGCACGCCGACAGTACCGGGTTCGATTTCAGCCCGGCACTCCGAATTTTCGCATTTTCTCATATTATCAACTTCCTTCGTTCAGAATCGTTTTACTGAAGAAATGATTTACCGTTTCTTTAAAATTCAATACACCCGTCAAGAGAATCCCACCCGTCGTGCGATGTATGTTCGGCTTTTTTTGTTTTTTTCCAATTTCGAGTGCTATAAAATCCCAACCCTGATTATTATTATTATTATTATTATTATTATGATAGGTGCGCGCGTTCGCGTGTCCGCTCCGGTGACATCCGCGAACGTGTATCGACTTTCGTTTCGCCTTCTGGGTTTTATAATCGCGTTATAAATTTCAAATCAAAACGCCGTATACATTATACATTATATTATTATTATTATTATTATTATTATTATTATTGTGTATACGAGCGCGGGCGGCGAGAGTATATTATGATGACGCGGGGGGTGGTGGTGGTGGTGCGTATTCGGGAAAACTTGGCCGAACAGTAATCCGTTTAGCAGCGAGTTTTATTGCCGTCGTCCGCGCGGTTTAAAGAGAGAAGAATAAAAGTTTTTATAAACTGTTCCGATAAATTTCTCAAGACGTGTGCAGCCACCGTCGCCGCGGCCAGCTTCACGTATCGCATATATACTCGTCGCTTATTATAATATACGAAATAATATAATATATTTATGAACACACACACACACACAGACACACATTATATTATTATGATCACAAACACGCGATAAACAGAGTTTTGTTTTGAAACTCTGTGGGATTATAATGTATGCGCGCGCGCGCGCGTTCGTCGAATCGGACGACATAAATAAAAAGACGCGAGTTCGGTGACGTCACTCGGCGTGACAGGGGTCCTCACATCGGTAGTAATAGCGTATTTGAGGGGAGGGCGATGGGTGGACCTTCGCCCCTTCCTTGGGGTTTTTTTTTTTACATCGAGATGTGATATCATAGGCGTGGCCAGACGTATTTGTATACCAGTATATACTAATCCCCTAAAAAATTGCTTTACAAAAACCTTAATTGCACAATTTAAAATACATTTTTAGTACAAAAAAAAAAAAAAATAAAAAAATATGCTATGTTGTATTTTGAGTGAAACGTAATGTCTAGTGGAATAGTTTATGTTTACAATAGTATTTATCTTTTAGTGTCATAAAACTAATCCAAGTTTTGTCCGGCAATTTAATAGATCAGATGTATAGGCATTTAATAGTATGTAATAGAGATACATTTTGTAAATGTTCAATAGTTTTTCCAGAAACAAAAAAAAAAAAAACTACTTCATATTTAAGTAAAAACGCTAAAACATACCACAATTTAGATTTTTATGATAATGGTTTTTGTAGAAGAGTAGTAATTCCAAAACAAACAGCATAAAAACTTAGTTTTCACCCAGATTCAAAAAATGGTGAAATACATACTGAACAAAATGTCTTCACGTTTGAAATAAATATAGAATTTTGAAAATGATTAGTATTTCGTAAATTTATTTCTAATAAAATTATATATTTTTATAACATGAACTGAAAATTAATACAAGTTTATTCATAAATAATATGCCTAACAGCCTTGAAAAAAATCTTAAAAATCGTTAATCAGTCATTTTCTATATTCGTTGAAATAGTTTCATAACACTATAATTATTTTTATGTAAAATGACGACATTTTTTCAATCCTTAGATATCATTTAACATTTAATATTTAATTCAAGAAAAAATGTTCTACTAAATGATTCCTTATGCATCATTTTACCCGTAAATAATTCTTTTGTGATATGCAGTAACTAACATACAAAATTCAAATTGTTTTTCAAAAAAAATCTATATATGTCATTAATTTTTAGATATGACTCGCAGGGTGTGCAAATGCATACCCTGCACACCCCGTGGCCACGCCTATGCGTGATATTATACATTTTATTATAAACGTTCATCTACCGATGGCCATTTTGAAAACAAGAAGAAAACTACGATTTTTTGCTGCAATTATTTGTACTTTTAAACATGTAACTTACTAATAAACGAGTGAATAATACTTGATTTAAAATTTTATTTCGAGCGAAATTAAGAAATACTCGTTAAAATTTATACAATTCATCATTCAAAAATTTCTGTTTCATTTATACATTTACATAATAATAGATATGTACTATAAAATTCTTTTACTTTTGTCATGAATACGAATTTTCGGACAAAAACGAGTTATACCTATGTAATTAATTTTACGAATATGACATGATTCTATGGTTTATTTAACAAGATTGAGGAGACTAAATGTAAAAGAGCACGATTATTATTGTCGAAAATTCGGACGGCAAAGAAAACAAGCATTCTATTACAATACGAATGATGAAAAAATATTTTAGGCTTGGAATAATTTACAAATCGCCCCCTGTTTGGTGGAGCTTCAGCTACGCTACTGACTCACAGACATTTTCAACGGCCCGCGAACACACTTTAAAAATGTAATTTTTCGAAATTCTCAATAGTTTTTCCAAAATTTGGGAAAACTACCAAATATTTGACAAAATTGCCTATTGATTTGTATTTTTTTTACTACCAATTACATCAAATAATAAAACATAAATTTGAGCATAATTCATTGGATATAATATCAATAATCATTGGTCATTTAAAAATCAAATATTAGCATGATGGTGCTAGCACGTGGCATATAAAAAAAAGTATTTTTTGCACAGTTTATGTATAGTAAACGTTATACGAAATATAATATTTACTTTAACATTACCTGCAAACAACTAACAACAATATATTTTCTATTCATCAGTTCCAAAATTATTTTGGTGGAAGCAGGAATCGAACCTTTTTAGTTTTCCCGGAAACTGACTGTGGCGGAAACGGGCGAAATTATTTTGGTGGAAATGGGAAATACCTATCTCGAGGGGTACATTTGCTATTCCGGAAATATTTTCGAGGTACCAAACACAGTCGTTTTCCTACCCCTAAGAATAACTTTAAAGTATAAGTAGGTATTGTATACAAAAACAATGAAATAAAATTTCAAAATTGTTTATTTAGTGATGATAATAATAGGTAGGTAACCTATCAAAAATTTCTTCTTAATAATATTGTAATGAAATTAAAAATGTGATTTTTTGTACTTAATTTTAATAGTTGCGTGCAAATCGAACTGAACCTACTAAATATTTAGGAAGGCTAGGATTTTTTTTTTTTTTTTTTTGTGATGTGTAGTGTAGCACACAAAAGAAAAAACGTTGCTACTCCTTAACAATCACTCTGGTGTCACAGTAGACTACGTTTTATAATATTAAAAAACTGTCGTGTTATATTGTGACGTAGCCAGGGGGTGGCTGAAAGGGCTACAGCCCCTCCGGAAATTTCAAGAAATCTTAAATTATTATCTAATTAATAAATAATAATTTAAAATACAGGATATGATAGGTAGTTGTTAAAAAAAGTAATAACTAACAAACGATAAGATCAGAAGAGATAAAACATTTTTGATGAAGACATAATTGAAAATTGTTAATTAGTTATAATAATATAATTGTATAATCAATTCATCACCTTAGTCGTGTTATTGTTTATTTTGTGTTGTTTTCTACAACAGGTGAATATAGATGCCATTAACCGGAGAGGAAATTTTAAATAAACAAGCAAAATATAAAAAAAAAAAAAGTCATACTATGAAATACATTTTTGAGTTTTGATTGTAATTGCCATTTAGAGTCAAACTCTTTCAACGTTTATGATATAAATGAGAAAATCAATTTTTGTCAATGAGGAGGAGGCGGTGATTGTCCCTTTTGTTTTTGTATCTGGAACCATAAGCACAATTAAAATGGACTAGGGGGGTTCAGCTCCCCTTAAAAAATTACTCAGAACGTCAGAACCACCCCCTCCCTATATTTATTGAAAATTGCTGATGGTTAACAGCCTTTGGAGGGCTAAATCAATCAAACAAACATGTTAGCCCCTACGAAATTAGTCCTAATTGCACTAATGTATTCAACTGATCTCAGCTACGCCACTGATGTTATACATTGTAATGCCGCCATAATTGATCAGCGATCCCACACTAGAAATATGTTTTTATAATTATATAACGCGACCCCTGTGACATTTCCCCCAGATCGTTATCGAATCGTGTTTCGTGTACTGAAAGAAGACTGTAGTTTTCGCAATGTACCCGCGAAGTGGTACGAATAAAAAGCCACTTATTATTTTTTTTCCAGATTATTTTTTTCCTCCTCCGAATCCGACGGAGGTGGTACACTATATTATATTATAATATGCGTACACACACGCGCGCACGCGCACAGCAATTGTCGGCGAAGAGTGTTGTTGTTATTACCCCGTGTATACGTTATGCGAGAGCGCGTATGTGCGTATGACTTTATTTCCCTACAGATTTCAGGTTTGGCTGTTTTTTTTTTTTTTATTTTTTTTTTTTTATCACCGGGGAAAGAGAGAAAAATACGACTGGGAAAATACTTCCATTCATCAGCCAGACCGCTCCGGGGCTCAGAGGAGGAGGCGCACTCTCGTGTATACATATATTTTCCTCGGGTCCACCGTGAATATTACATGATTTGGACAATGAGCCCCACACACGTTTTCCCGTAGCCCAATTTCTGTTACGCATAAATATTTATAAACACGACTACTCCTCCCTCCGCTCGCCAGAGCCACGGCGGCGTTTCGTCTGGAGGGTCGTGAGCTCGTATATGTGTGCTTGTGTGTGCGTGCGAGCAGTGATGTTATATATATATATATATGTGTGTGTACAACAATAACGCCGACGGCGGATTTCGTAGGACGATAATATTATTATATTATATTGTATTATATTATGTGAACGAAACGCCGCCGCGGAGAAACAAATCGTAAGTATCAAACGGATATCGGACAAAATCGAACCCCCCGGGGACGCGTTTTCTCCTTTTATCCTCTACACTTACGATAACGAAATAATGAAAAATAAAAAAATTACAAGTACGATTATGAATTTTCAATTATATACGAGATTTCGGCCTGTAAAGCACGGGTTATCGAGGAAAAACCTTTTTTTTTTTTTTAATCTGAAAGCCATACCACGAATGTCATTTTTCCATACAGGCTTTTAGAGAATAATATTAAGATGTAACGTTAATATACTTGTACACATCGTTTTGGCCAAACACGATTGTTGGTTTTAAATCTGTATCCATTATTGTTCGAACAATATAAACGTATCTTATTCATTTCCTTCGACATTATTACAATAATAATATATTTTCTTTTACCATCTTCAAACACACTACTACTTTTGACTACTTGTCCAATACAGAATCGTTTTATTGAAGAAATCTTTTATCGTTTCTTTAAAATTCAATACACCCGTCAAAAGAATCCCACCCGACGTGCGGAGTACACACTTTTTTTTTATTATTGATTTTCCGAATAGAAACTAGTGCTTTTTTATCCCCGAGAGAATTATGGACCGATATCCATAATAATAATACAAAAATCGTTATATTACCAAAGATAATCAACATTATTCTATCAGCATACTTTATACCTCATAGATAATCAAGAATGGAAAGCGGTCCAAGTGAGCAGCTGATATATCTCTGTCTCGTAAAGGTGCCTTATACCATAATGGTTACGACGACGGTTACCGGGTAGGTCAATACTTTTTATCGTGTGATAATATTATTGCATGTACAATGATAACTATGTTATACAATGACCGCAAACCGATTCGAAATTCAAATATTTTATTTTTCCTCCAAAGTCACACGCTCATTTATTTATATCACTATGGTGCACCGTTGTGTTATATATTCCAAGCACACGACTTAAGTCGGTTTTTAAAATAAGGGACATCATAGAAATGATAAAAATATAAATAATCATGGAATAATATGTATAAAAATTGTCATGGAACAAAAAAAAAAAAAAAGGACCTTAAGTAAACGCGTACGATGACAAATTATTGTTCCAAGTCGGTACAGTTACACTGCAAGAGCCATAATAATATAATGATAATAATATACATATGGTACACATTTTCCTGCTGTCACACGAATACGTCAACAGCCCAATGATCAGTTAGTAATTATAATAATTATTTATCTAAAACATTGGTGGTGGTGGTGGTGCCATTGTCGCTAATGTGTATCGAAGCGATTAATCAAATATTATCATCCGAATGACGCATTTCGATATACGCATATGGTATTATAATTTTAAAATCGTCGTTATTATTCTAATTAACAGCTAATTAATGCGTATTGTTCATTTTTCTATGCACCGTTAAACGCTTAATGAAGTTTATACTCGTGTCGTTTCAAAAACAGGCACATGGATTTAGGAACCTAACCTTAAATAATAATAATATAATATCATATTCTCACGTTTCGTCATTGTCAATGAGACACAATGAATAGTATGGTTGTTTAATAAACAACATTCCCATTTCAATGTATAACAATATTTGTGATATCGACTCGTATTGCCCGGGGAACAATAATTATTTCTATTCGGTTTGCGATACCAATGGCGTAGCTATATTATAATATTATAATATAAATGCTATAGGCAGACCGCGGTAATAAACTATGCTTTTATACATCGACTGTTCCGTCGAGTTACAATTTAGATATTCCTGTAATTCGTGCAAATTAGAGCCGTTCGCCTGCGTCAATAAGCGTGTATTGAATTTCCTATAAAGCGTTCGCAAGAAGACGCGTAGAAACAGAGGGTGGCTATAGCTGTTCAATTTATATGAAGCAAGCAAAAGGGGGAGAGTCGTAGTAACCATATATAAGAAAAAAAAAAAATCCTTAGGTCGTTATGTTCGGTACACTGTAGTCTAGCATTAGATAATATACCCTTATCAGTTATATTATGTATTTTATTTTATCAATAAAAAATTTAATAGACAATAGTAGTTTTGTATTGTCCGGTATTTTTATACTGAGCATTTGGTCACTCTGACGCTCGCCCTTTTGCCTGCTTCATACTGGCGCACAGTGTAATGTATGGCATGGCCTCTCATGCGTAGAAACCAGAAAGACAGTCGATTCCTATGACGCCTATGACGTCATCTCAAGTGCACGGGCGTCGTAAACAGTTGGTTCTAAAAAGAAGCCCATTTGCAATATATGCCAGCCATGTAGACGGTCCTCGTGTACCTTTTCTGAGTTATTTATTTAACAGCAACAAATGTCTGTACGATTTAGATTACATGACGCTAAAGCCAGTGGCTGTGGTTAGATATAACATAATAAAGAATAAAATATTAGATAAATATAAGGAAAAACTTAACTAACAATAATTTTAGTCAAATTACACATCCCTTATTATACTTCAAATAAAATACTATTAAATTCAGTTCTACTATGTGTATAATAGTAATAAATACGCGTGCACTAAAATGGAAAGTGCGCACGAGTTACACAAAACAATGGTGTGAGTCTCGAATGAAATGTTGCATTTTTCACTAAACTTCTGTGCACCTCCTTTTGTAGATTTTCAAAAACCTCGTCCTCCCCTCCCATATGGACGAAAAAAATATATTACCTGTTTTGTACACTTTACAAATAAACTACACAATGTTTAGAATGACAACTTTTTATTGATGATAATAATCATAAAATATCGACAAAAGTAAATAATACGTATAATCAATGAATGTGAATAATAAAGCTATAGTTATAAATTTGTATAAAATAATAATAATAAGTAATGTTTAGCGGCTAAACACTAATTGTAATCTATCTATCACTAATTGATATCTAATTTGTAACTGTCGTTATTAATTCATAAGTTTTTTCTATGAATTAATTTAAAATTATACTTTGTAATGACTGCTCGCACCTCCCCAGCAATGTGTACACGCTTCCCAAGAATGGGAACGCTCCCCAGGTTGGGAAACACTGGTATAGTTGAATAAATAAGTCTCATTTAATCTTTTTACAGATCATAGATTATCATTTTCACCGCACTTTAAATACGTTATTTTCAACAAATTTCCCAGAGTTTTCTAATAACTTACATGTAAAATAATTTCACAAAATTAATTTTATTCAACTGACTTCAAATCCAAAATAATTATCCTAAAAACTAAACGAATAGACAACTGTTTAGCATTATTTTTATATTACCTATCTTATAGTGTTCATCAGATTAAATTTTCAAACAAAATTCTTTATTGGATGTAGAAATTTGAAAATATTGAAAACTTTTAGTTTTTTTTTTTTTTTTTATCAAAAATTAGTGATGAATTTTAGTTTTTTTGACCATATTATATCTAATAGAAATTATTCACTCAGTAGAGTGCCTAATGGGGATAAAAATATGTTTCCCTAACGTTTTACCAAGGGATGGATACTTTAAAACATCGAATTCAAATCAAATGATACTGGAATTTTTTTTTCTATTATCACCCCTTTTTTTCAAAATCCTGTGTACGCCACTGTTCGTTTGCGTCCGCCAAAAAAAAAAGACGTCAGATAAAAAAATATTTTACACTCCTTCCATTCTATAAACACATACATACGCTTACGTGAGTACATAATATTATTTAATAGTTTTTTTTTTGAATTATTATTGTGATATGTTTTAGTTCGAGAACACAAATTACGTTATACCCTCTACTCTTTTCGAATCGTACTCGACATATTTCGAGTCGGCCTATAATGCGTTTTCCAAAACTGCTCTCCCGAAAACACTCTTAAAGCCGATTTGAATTTACTCTGTATATGATATGTACACGTATAAATGTAAACCATATGCGAAACATCTGCCATGTCACATAACTTCCTCACATTTTTTTTATCCTCCAATCGATATTTATACTCACATCGCAACACCTCGAGTGTCTCCTTACTCGTGGTTGAAAATGACGACACTCTATTATTATACTTCAAGCACTTCAAGTAAGTCCATCGAAAAAACTACACTCGAAACTTTTGAGTTCTATGGAAAATATTATATTCTACACTCGTATATCCAATCATCATCGAAATCCAATTTGCGAAAAAGCAGCAATATGCGCAAACATTATTTTCTAAACAATCAGCTGCCACGGACGTGTCGCGAACATTTTTCCGCAAAAACAATAAAATTCGGAAAAAAAAAAAAACAAGTCTAAAACTAGTTTAAATCGCTGAATAACTCTGATTTTTAACACTATGAACTGTATAAATTAATTGCAATAACTTTAAAACACGATTGCCGTATAAATAAATATTACTGTATCCATAATACGTAATTCTGAGCATTTTATATTTTATTTTCATTATTATTTTTTATTCCATCTCATAAAATATATATTTTTTTATTTAACGCCAACAATATTTTCACTTTCGCTCACTTTTTTAATCTAAACTCTACTCATTCAAACGTTATGATGTATTCATAAAGTTTCATAAATTTCCATTTTTATATTATTTGCAAGCATTTCGAGTTGTCGATGATGATTACGCATTCGAATTGGCAGGGGAACACGAATCTAACGGTCTCGCGAACACAAATATTGTTACTACAAAATATTATTTATTCATTTTTGTTATTTTGTAAACCACAATATTTTATATTTTAGTATAAACAGTACTGAATATTCAATATACACATAAACATATAAGCAGAACTAAACATTCTAGTTTCTCAAAGTCGAAAAAAAAACGACTTCTCTATCAAAATAAATCGTTCGTTAAACTCAAAAATAATTCTATTGACATTTCACAAACCTTACTTAACGGCTAATACTTATTGAAATATTTTTACTATAAATACGCGAATTAAAATATAATTTTTATACACTGTTTCTATCATTTTTTGCTTAATTAAGTCACGCGATTTTATGAGTCCCTAAATTGATAGTTTTTTTTTTTTTTTTAATTCGATCATAAAGGGAGCTCGTACTCAAAACTATTACAATTTTAATATTAGTACACATTAGTGCGCGCATAAACTACTAGTGTTTCGACAAGTATCATCGTTAAAGACTACATGTCAAACAATATTTATAGTAGTGACGTATGAAACACAATTTTATAGTGAAGTGATGATGAAGGACCTGCACATCCATAGTACAGGATTATTTTTGTCGCATCTGGAGTGTGCAATGAGACATAAAAAAAAAAAAACAATAAGATAATGAAGATTTATGGCTTACATTAATTATGCGAGTTCCCAATACCGATGATTCCACATATCTGATGACACACAGTTATAATATACCATCATTGAGATGTATTTTATTTTCCGTGTAAACACTTTTAATGCGAATCAGGGGCATAGCCAGAGGGTTGACTAAGGGGGCTGAAGCCTCTCCTGAAAATTCAAGAAATCTTAAATTATTATCTAATTAGTTATAAATAATATAAAATAATATGGGATATGGTAGGTAGCTGGTTGTTGTTGAAAAAAATAATAAGTGATAAGATCGGAAGGGATAAAAAATGTTTGATGAAGACAAGACAAAGACACAAAAAAAGGGGGGGGGGTTATGTATTTTTATAATTTCCTTTAGAAAGAAAATCAATTTTTGAGAACGGGAGGGGGAAGGCGATTGTCCGTGTATCCTTCACTGGTATCTTGAACCCTTAAAAATCACTCAGATCCTCCCCCCTATATTTTCTGAAAATTCCTGAAGGTTGACATATTTAAGCATGTTAATTGTAACTAAATCAATCAGATAAACATGTTAGCCCCTATAAAATTAATCCTAATTGCACTAATGCATTTAACTGGTCAGCCCTCTCCGAAAAAAATGTCTGGCTACGCCACTGATGTGAATATAATAAATTTTATACACTGTTTCTAACAAAATGTTTGTGTATCAATCAATGCATGTGCTTTCTCAAAATATTGACTTCAGTTTGGACAAATTATTTATGAAGTTCCCCGAATTCGGTATACATGCGAAACGATATCATGTAATAGTTTGTTTATACGTTGTTGAAGTTGTGACGTTTCCACCAGCTGTCCCCGTCTCTCGGGATGAGTCTTGGAGGGCGCGACCGGACATGACAACTCGCGCGAGACCGTATTAAATAAGGCCGGTGTATATGTGCTACATTATTATGACGTTTACGTTCGGACCTAACGGACACACGGGTCAAATCCAACCACACCTTTTCACCGTAGCTTCACACACAGCGCAAATATTTGTCCACGTGTCTTTGATATACGCGGCGTGTGTGTGTGTGTGTGTGTGTAATTCAATTTGCGCCGCACACTTGGATCGGGCATTTATGTAAAATGGTAAATTACCGATGGCATGCTGCACTCGTGTGTGTTTTTGTGTAGATTTACGTGTGTGTGTGTGCGTAACTCTCTTTCGACCGAAGGCAATAAACAATGATCGGCCGCCCCACAGGTTCCACGCGCGAAACGACGAGCATTAATCAATCGCCACTACCCTGCAGCTTCTGTATTTTTTTATTATTATGATTATTATTAATATTACAATAATTATTATCTCTATTATTATTATTATTATTATTATTATTATTATGCCGTAGCGAATAAATACGACGAGGCGCAACATGTTAACACGGTGTAAAAAGGAGAAGGAAGGGGCGTACACGCGTGTGAACGAACACCGGCCACCGGGAGATCTCTCTTTTTTCGCGTTCGTTTTCTCTCTTTTCAGCTATCGTTGTTATGTTTAACGTAAATCGTTCGATAAATATAGATAAAATACGCTCTCCCGCGTTCCCGTCGTGTGTTCCTACAGGAACAATACGTTATCCCTCCGCCACGCCGCCGCGTGTGTATTCGTTATTCGTTTACCCACCCACCGAAAACGGTAATAAACGCTCGAGGTTTTTTTTTTTTTTTTTTTTTTTTGTACTCGTGAACAGCCGTCAGCCTCATTGTTTACACACATACACGTTTGTGAGAAAAAAAAAAAAAATGTCCTTTTCATTCGTCCCGATATAATTATTCGCGTACCTACACTCACACCGGAGCTGTTTACACTGTTTACAGTGTATATGTACACACACACACACACACACACACTATCGGTTTATCAAATTCTCGTGTTTGTTCGGGAAAGAGAAAATGCACACGTCATCACTGGCGCCGTCTCGTGCGATATGGAAAACTGTTGCGAAATACAATAATAGATTCGTTAAAAACAGACGTTCGTGTTTTACAGTTTTTCGTTCCACGCCATAGTTTCGAGAATGCATTTGAGCGACACAAATCGTCGACAGAATGTAAAAATTTTCATGCGACCGTTGCGCGATATTGTGACATCTAACTTTCTATTTTGAGTTTCCGTAAATAATATATGAAGTAAAGCAAAGATAATTTTCGTCATTTTCAACACACCCACCAAGAGTATCTGATCCGAGGACCGACAAATACCCATGGTGCGAAGTATATCAGGCTTTCTTGCCTATACTCTACTTTACTTTTTTTTTATCTAACAAATAAAGAATAGGAAAAATAATTAATGGGAAAAAAGTGTGTTAGAAAAATAATTTCTTGTGCCAAAATATTTCTCATATCATATCTACCTATTTTTAAACTTTCATAAAGTGTGGCTTAAAAAGAATATAGTTTCCGAGACATTTTTGTTAAATTTTGGGTAGTTTTTCTCAGAAGAAAATTGAGAAAGCGATAAAATTGAAAAATGATATGTTTAAAGTACCGTCTAGAGGTAAATCCGATTTCAAAAAGTTGTTGGTAGAGACTTTTTGACAAGTATTTCCATATGAAATAGTATTTACAGAAAAAAAAAAAAAAAACATCAATGTAAAAACTTTGCTTTGATTAGAATGTAAAATAAAAATGTATATTAAAAATGTGTGCTTACAAATCGTATTTCCCTTTTTAATCGGCTTAAACAGAAGCACTGCCAGCACTCGTATCGACTTCAATGAGTCTAATTTGTGACGAGGTAAAACGGAATTCAAAATTCTGTTATGTTTCGTCGTTTATTTGGTATTGAGTATTGTGTATTATTCGATAGTATTAAAATATGATACGTCCTGTTTTATACAGGATTGTCCTTTATTTCGGCTCTGTGTCCTGTTGTCCTGACAAACTTCTCTCAGGACGCTTTTTGTCCCGTAATTTCAAGTCTGTCCCATATTAATCCCGTTTTTTGACTTACTGTTGATTTGAAATTTTTGAAATTAAGTTATTGAATAAAATAATGTAAGAATTTAGAAATCTTTTGGATACCATTGGACAAATGTTATAAGCGTAAAATAAATTAGCGAGTTTTTTTTTTTTTTTAGAAAGTAAAGTACATATTATACAATATGCACGAATTAAGGATTTGAAGAAATTCTAAAAATTACCAATTTAGTTTCATTATGTTATTTCATTATGTTTTTCAAAATAATGTTTTTATGTGTTTACGTTTAATCTATAATGGGTAGTTTGAAAATTATACTCTTGTCACGATTCAAAAACATAAATATACATATTATGTAATAAACACTTAAATTTATTTAAAAATGTTATGGAAAACATTTTTGTCCTGTATTTTATTTTCTTAAATACGGTCACCCTAAAATATGACGACGTACTTTCTCATATTGTACGAGTGCATTCGGGGTTGACTTCGCCTTTTCAATGACGCCACACGCGCAGTCATAAATCGCATCAATTCCACCGCGTACATTTGACAAAAAATCAATATAATACGTTGCCGACGTTTACGAAATGCGTCTTAAAGCTGTGGGCCAAAATCATGCGAATACGATGTGGTTCGTTTCGATTGTACACGTTATTTTTACTCTCTACAGTCCCCACGTTGCACTTTGAGATTTTCGTCTGTACACTTACGTTTTTTAGTTTATAGATGAAATAAAAAAACGTCATCGTGTCCTATATTTCGGTATGTAAATAATTATCAATTGGAAGTCAGTTGTAATATAATGCAGATATTGAAATTCCGTTTTTTTTTTTTTTTTTTTAAACATAATAATATGTGACTTGTAGCCCATATTTTATCATGGTTAAAAAAAATCCAAAATTCAAAACTCCCCAAAAAAGTTGTTGAAATCGGTTGAATTTTGAATAAATGAGAGCATTTTATATCAAAAAAAACACAGCGAATTGTAAAATTTTATGATTTTCAAACTTTTAATCAAACAAATAATAATAATATGATATTAGGTAATGAAGTACACACAACTCGTTAATTTTTTTTGTAATATTTTTGTTTATTTTTATAAGTGTTCAAAATGCCCCCCATTGACTGCTATACTTAACTAAATTTTATACAACCATAATCTTTGTTATGAAATTATAATGTATCTATAGGAATATCTCTCACATTTTATATTCTGAACGAAGTGAAGAAGCTAGTGTTTTTACAATGATGTTTATTTTTTTTTTTTTTCGGTGTACAACTTTTCTTATAGAAATACTTGTCCAAAAGTTTCGATCAATAACTTTTTGAAACCGGATTTGCCTCTAAATTGTACTTTAGAGAGGTCATTTTTTGAATTTCTCAATTCTTCAATTTT
>JAIPRM010004460.1:0-22902 GCA_025469315.1 Stegophylla sp. TES_Ste_2020 | reverse complement strand
ATTTAAACATAGATAGGAAATCCTATAAAAAAGATTTTGGCGCAAGAAAATTTTGAAAATGTGAAAAAAATTTTTGGACATTTTTCGAAAATTTTTTTTTTCTTATATTATTAATTTCCTTTGTTCACAATCGTTTTACTGAAGAAATGATTTATCGTTTCTTTAAAATTTAATACGCCCGTCAAGAGAATACCACCCGTCGTGCGAAGTACACCCATCGTGCGAAGTATGTCCGGCTTTTTAAATATGGTCAACCTATTTTAAGTGTTTGAACACCTCATTTTTCTGCTGTTCTGGATTGCTGCCGCGGTCGTGGAAGACCGTCACTTGACTACGTTGCAAAGCCAGCTAGTCAGCTACAATTTTATTATTATTATTATTATTTTTATTATTATTTATAGGGGTCTTTAGATAATAAGGATGTATTTTTACCAAAAAAAAAAAAAAATTCAAATAACAAAACCTCAAACAAATTTGTTCCATTTATTATAATTACATTATTATTTAAATGAACTTTATTTTACATATTATAATTATTGTTATCTTATCTATAGTAAATAAAATGGTTATAATAATTATGTACGTAAAAATTAAATATTGATAACTTTTTATCTTAATTTAATTTTTCTTGAAATATTTGAATTTTTCGCGGGGGGAGGGAGGTTCAACCTTGAAGCCCTCCCCTTAGCTACGACATTGGTACAGTGTATTTTTTTAATCCAATATACCTATTAATATGTCTCGACTGACTGGATTATTATTATTATATTATCGTTTAACGGTTTTTGCGTCGTAAAATTTATCATGCACATATGCGTTTATTCTGAGTGATGTGTATCTAAATGAAAAAAAAAAAAAGTCCACGCGTACTCGTGATAAAGAAAATGAAAATAAATGTAATACGGGTTGTTGTTAATGCGCGTTTTCCTTCCTAACGCATTACAACATTTCAAAACGAGGACTCATTCTTTTCTCGGAATTTCCATGGTAAAAAAGGTATATATATATTTTTACACTTGACATGTATTTTGTCCGACATATTATTATTATTATTATAATACGACTTTTTGCTAATATTCTTTTTTATTTAATTTATATTTTCCTTCAAATGTTTTATAAAAACTAGTATACGTATAATATAAACCGAATGAGACATATTTTTGATTTTTGAGTTCATACTTAAACTGCTCCATACGTGTAGAAAGTATTTCAATTGTATTAAATTATATTCGATTTAATCACCCCGCTCAAAATGTAGAAAATACAATTTATAAAACATTCGCGTACTATTGATTTTGTTTGTCTTTGTTACATTAAAATTTTGAATTAAATGCTCGAAAAAGCAATCTTTCAATATAATATGTACTTCATATAATAATAACGTAACACAGCACTTTATTGAAATAATTTGACTTGTGAACGCGTTTCACAAAAAAAATAAATAAATAAATAAATAAATAAAAATCGTATATTATTACACGTACATATAAAAATCACATATTTTATACGAATTTGACGACGTCCTTATTTGAACATTATTACTCGTTCGTTTTTAATATTAACGACGACGTAATACATTTTGGAATCTCGAGTTTGCAATAATTATTATAATTTACAGCGCTTTATTATATTACAATAATTAGACCCGGTTGACCATAGTAATTATCTATAAATAATATAGGACGAGAGTAAATATGCAATAATTCTAAACCGTTGGGGTTTTACATAATAAATTACATAGCAGCTCGTATTTAAGAGACGGGTAAATATTAACCTGCCTATGGGTAAACAGTGAACAGACCTTTGGATCTTCTGAAATAAATTTGCATTCATGCTTTGAGTTTATAGCAATTAACCATTTTTCGACCGGTTTTGTGTACCGGATAAATTAACTAAAATACTTCTATGGATTTGTGAATAATGTGTTACACTTCATTGAAAATCCATGTTTAATGACAACAATATGTGTGTGTTTTTTTTAATAAAATATAAATAAAAGCAACACTCGGCATGATAATGAAAAATGGGCGTATGAGGTAAAATATGCAATCGAATACTAAGTATATATTATCGAAAACTTTCAATTACCAATAGGTTCGCGCTTCAGGTTTCCAAAGATTTTAGTAACTTTTTATCTATGGAAAGCTCTTTGCGGATATCTTTCCTCAAATCACATCATTTATTTTTTTGATTCTGAGTGGAGAGCGAAGAAGCTAGTGACTATATAAAGATATTATTTTTTTTTTGTGTGTGTGTACACATTTTCTTGTTCACGTTTTACTCATCAAAAAAGTTTTCGACCAGCAACTTTTTGGATTAAAATTTACCTCTAGATCAGTGCTCGAATTGGGGGGGGGGGTGCGCAAGGGGACGGAGCTCCTTTGTTATTTTATAAAAAAATGTTGAGAGCACACTTACTAATTATTTTTTATATACTATATGAATTACATAGTTTGAGAGGACGCTTATTTATTGAAAGCCTGATAGCACCCCTTCTTCTATTTTTCCAATTCGTACACTGCACACTATATATGACACTTTTGAGAGATCGTTTTCCAAAATTCTCAATAGTTTTCTCAAAATTCGAGAAGAGCTTTTCGAAATTCGACAAACATTAGTCTCGGGAACTATATTTTTTTTTTTAATCCAAAATGATTTTTGTTAAATGTGATAAAAACAATGATCTCGAAAACGTCAAAGCCAAAATGCACAAAAACGTATTTAACGTTTGTTATAAAAAAAATAAATAAATAAATAAATAAATAAATAAAAAATTCTATAATCAACGCCATTCAATTGAAATAATATTATTGAAAAGTAGTCGAAAACGTCACATTCAAATAATATTATTTTAATTTGGTACAGAGATATTATTAGGGTGATAATATGGGATTTACGTAACGCAAACGGGGAGTAACGATTAAAATACGTATATTATAATCTCGCGACAACTTTTTGCACGCTTCACGTCCCCGGGATGTCGCTTTTGAAAAATCGCGCGCGCGACAGGAGACGCGGGCGGAATAATCAACGACAAAGATCTACTTTTGCGTGTTCGTTCGTTTTTTTTTTTTTTTTTGTTGTTGATATTATACACATTTTATGGCGTGCACATAAATAAAAATAATTTTTGCGGAGGAAACCGCGTCACGCGGGGGTACGTTGTTTTTTTTTTCACTCTCTCCTCCGGGCTAAAGTAAATAACAAACGTTGCCAAGAATACGGCCATTACGCCAGACCTCCAATCAAGTGCCAATTCAATCTATACGCGCGGAACAATAGTAATTAAACTTTTTTTAATAGAACGAATTTATATGCAGAGCGATGAGGCGAAAAGCGGGCGCGCAAAGTCGAACGAACGTCTCATTAATCAACCTCTTTGGATCTTCACGCCGCCCCTTCCCCACCTCCGGACCCACTATCCCCCACTCGGCTGTTGCCGTTTCGTCCGTTGTTTTTTAATATGTTTTCGTAAACGTGCCGACTTAATTAAACGCGCGCCGAGATCAGTTCGCCCGCCGAATCAATCGCGATTCCGTGGATTCCACGTTAAAAAGAACAGGTATAGCTGATATCAAATATTTCTAAACGGTTTAGTTTCTCGTCTGATCGGTTCACCGAACTTATTGTTATTTCGAATACCGGGAATCACCCGGTCACAGCAACCATACTACTTAGCTCCAAGAAAAAAACAAAATATTTAAAAAATTACCCATTAATGAGAATATTATGTGTCTCTAGTATAGGATGACCATATTTAAGAAAATAAAATACAGGATATAAATATTTTTCATAATATTTTTAAATAAATAAGTATTTACTACACACATATATATATATATATATGTTTTTGAATCGTGACAAAAGTATAATTTTTAAACTACCTAGTATAGATTAAATTTAAACACATAAAAACATTATTTTGAAAAACATAATGCAACTAAATTGATACTTTTTAAAAATTCTTCAAATCCTTTATTCACGCATATTGTATACTTTACTTTCTAAAAAAAAAAATGTTTTAATTCATTTTACGATTATAATAATTGATCTAATGGTATCCAAAATATTTCTAGATTCTTACATTATTTTATTCAATAATTTCAAAAGTTTTAAATCAACAGTAAGTCAAAAAACGTGATTAATATGGGACAGACTTGAAATTACGGGACAAAAAGCGTCCTGAGAGAAGTTTGCCAGGACAAGAGGACACAGATCTGAAATACAGGACAATCCTGTATAAAACAGGACGTATGGTCACCCTACTCTAGTTAATAATCAATCAAAATATGTAGAGTTTCAAGTACATTATTAATATTAGTATAGCAGTAAATATAAATATTGTTATTTAATATTATTTGATTTAGGTTATAACTTGTTATTGTATACATATGTATTGCTATATTGTCAAAAGTTTAATTCTGGGTCAATCAGAACAAAACCACTTACATAATATTTTATATAGAATTATATTGTTAAATGTAATACTATGTTATATAATTCTATTTATATATATATATTGAAAAAATTAATGCTTTATAGTAAGCGAGAAGTTTTGCATAAATTTTAACAGTAAAAATCACACTTCGTTTCTCGGGTAGGTAACTTGAGGTGGGTGTGTTGAATTTAGTAAAAAAAAAACGTAACACCACTTCTTTAATAAAAAACGATTCAAACAGAATTCTAGTTTATATACATACAGACAAGTTGTCTTGTTAAAAGTAGGTACAATGAAAGAGTATTATAATGCGTGCTAGTTTTTTATTTAACTAATTATCAACTTTTAAACTATAATATAACAGACTGGTTTTTACAAAATGATTTTAATATAATTTAAAATTAGTTATTATTTTGGTTTTTTTTTTTATATCAGTATCTCAAAGTACTTTTTACGAACAAGTTAAAACAGTATGAATTATCTATTTGTTAAATTGAGCAAAACAAACCGTTATGTGGTGTGTTAAATGCGTAGAGGGGATGACGGGGGGAGTGGACCAATCATTTTCGGAACGTAAGTAGTAAAATATAGTTTGAACTGTCCGACTCTGGGTCTACCATTACGCGGTTGTCCGTTGAATGACGTGAATTTTCGTTTTTTTTTTTTTGTTTTGTTTTTTACGCGCCACCGCCGCAGCCTTCGATCGCTGACGGCGGTGATGCGTCCCGCGACGGTCGTTTCGCGAGGTTTTTCAATCTATTGAAACGCGTACACTGTCAGAGACGGATTGAAACGGACGAGAAAAAAAAATAACCTCGGGAAAACGACCGCGGACGAGGACACCGCGTCGCGACCATTTGGTCAGTGTGAAGTAATCGCGGGCTCGTCGAAATTATTTTGAATAAACAATAATTACGAAACTATCTAAATAATCAATAAAAATAACAAAAATAACGAACGCCATGCGGGTGTCCATCAACTCGGAGAATAGTATTAAAATACATTTTTCAAAAAAAAAAAAAGAAAAAATGTAGTAAATGACATATTTCGTCATTTTTAATCGAATGTTCGATAGTCATTCTTTGTTAGTGGAAAAAAATTTATTAGACTTTCGAGTAGAACAAGTGAGGCGTCTAGTTTCAAAACCAGCTGATGGATCATTTTTTCAAAATAGATTTTTTTTTTTTTTTTACTTTTCCAAATATTCACACTGTATTACATAGTTGGTAAAAATGTTGAACATCGAATGATATTAAATGAGGACAGAGAATTGTGGTTAGTATATCAAAACCAGCCATAATTAAACACATATTTTTATCTGCTCTGGTAATAGTACTCAAATTTTTTCAGTTTTTATGAAATTAAGTATTAACTATAATTAAGTTCTATTTGGTTATTATTTTTTACTATTACGTAATTGTATACATAAAATTAAAAATGTTTTGTATTTCTTAAATTTTCCAGTATTTGTTTCAAAAATTTCAAACCAGCCATAAGTGAAAAAAAAATTCAAATGTTGGTTTCAAAACCAGCCATTTCAAAACTATAAATTAATTTAACTCTTGTAATAATATTTTTACAAAATATATTTTCACATATGATATGACGTGTACCATTCAAAACTTTGATTTCATATTTATTATAAAATATTATAGACCAATTATTTTACGTTATTTTCGTTTTTTGTTGTTTCTGAAAAATTTCGAAAATTGCTTATAGCTGTTTTTTGAAACTAGTCGCCTCAAGTGTTTCCATAAAAAAAGACGAAAGAAACAAATAAAACATATCGTTGTGAAACCACAAGCTTTTTCGTTTTATTTAAATTTGTTTTTTGTTTGTTTTTTTTTTTTTTAATAAGAACACTTAAGTTTACATAATCTAA
Organism: Stegophylla sp. TES_Ste_2020; assembly: GCA_025469315.1. Taxonomy (NCBI): domain Eukaryota; kingdom Metazoa; phylum Arthropoda; class Insecta; order Hemiptera; family Aphididae; genus Stegophylla; species Stegophylla sp. TES_Ste_2020. The sequence goes on along the minus strand of JAIPRM010004460.1, from coordinate 16,582 downwards.
AATATTACATTAAGAGGACGCCACATACAAATGTTTTGTCTCGGTCTTACTTAAAATATAGCTAACTCGCGTTCAATAGAATCAATTTTATGTCACTACTCACAAGCTAAAATAATTTAATTATTAAATTTAAAGGCGAGATCACTATTTGTGTTTTTGCGGATTTTTTTCACAATATTTCTATCTTAAAGTGAGTTCTAGGCGTTTTAAAAGTGTTATATTTTAGGAATATTATCTTACCATTAAATTTGATATTAAATTTGTCAATTTACTCTCTAATATTAAACCTGATGATATAAAATTGATTCCGTTGAACACGAATTTGCTATGCAGCATGTTGGTGAGACCTCTTAAGTGAGTTTTTAATTAAAAACAGATCATTCATTTGTGTTCAATTTAGTCTTAAATTTTAATTGTAACATTGTATTATTTAGAGTTATGCGAATTTTTTTCAAGCATCTTGTTTACGAACAAAATCTGAAAAACTAATATGCTGAAAATTACACCGGGCAGATAATAAATAATAATAATCAACTTCCACGAGGAAAATATATTACCAACTAAAACAAAATCAATCTTTGAAATTTACCCTGTATCATCATAAATAAAACCTGGTTTTAATTTTATCCAATAACCTTTCGTTTTAAAATGCTCTCTCTCAAAAAAAAAAAAAAAGATTAAAAATACGAGATTTTGATATTTTGTCAAATATTTACAGTATAATATAATGTATCATAACCGTCTGAATTAAATTGAATTTCACTCGATACCTGGCATAATACCATTTTAATTATTTTTCAGTGCGAATTTATGGAAAAAAAATCTATTTTGTTGGCAAATTTTGTTTATAAAGTTTAATTGAATTAACGTATGCGTAATTTACGAATTTAAGGACCTAATGTGTATTTTAAAATACTTATAAAGTTAATTTTTATACATTGTTGCTCATCATTAACGATATTAATTGTATTTCATTTTACCTAACCTGTACGTAAACGTTATATTGTGCAATCAGAAGCTTAAAGGAATAATTTTCTTGACAAACAATGATGTCACACAAAGGTTGAATAATATGTAAGTACTGGAAAAAAAAAATAGCGTTACAAATATGAAAATAGACTGATTAAGTTTATTGACATGTTAGGCGACTTGTTACTATTTAATACTGTATAATATTTTTAATAAAAGAACACAAAATATATTAAACCAAAATCAAATTCACTACGTCTCATACAAATACACAATGATTATTGATTATTTTCAGTATGATGGTAATTTCTGTTTTTATTAAAAACGAGAAATCTGGGAATTCTATTTTTATAACTTTAATGTTTTGTGTATTTTTGTTTTTATTATATTATAATGATACCTAAATTCTGAAGTACACGTTATTCCGAGTATTTTCAATTCCAAATATTTTAATATAATAAATAACACAAGAATGAAAAGAACAGTCTATAAATATATTATTATTTCATAATGCAGTAACACTATACGGAATAAAAATTGACATTTCATAGATAACTATATGGAATTATGAATTACGTGTTTTTTTAAGAAACATATTATATGAATAAAATGGCATGCTAGTCTTTAAATTTGAATTTACATTTATGATCAATATTTAGAGGCTTTAGTTTATACGGATTGCACTGAATTGCACAGCATATGATAAAACAATCTTGATCGTTGACATTAATTTAAAATATTATATTCTTTCACACATATTATAATTTGTATTAAAACCATTCACTAAACATGCAAATAATATGAAATACAAATACTTACCAGTGGAAAATATTTGCACTGTTGTGGACACGTCTCCTCAATTAAATTTCGAGTCACGCACACCTAGAAAAATAAGACGTACAATAATCAGAATTAGTATAATAAACGACGGGTAACATAAAATGTCCTATTATATTGTATTTCCAAAGTTTCTTAGAATTCTATTTAAATAACGAACTATTGTTGAAAATTATTACTATGTACGTAATTATTATTTTTTTCACTTGTTGTAATGACGTGGAAAAGTGTATTGAAAATACTTTGTTCTGGAAAAAATTTCAAAAAAAAAAAAAAAATCTAATCAAAAATTGAAATAAGAATGACGACCATAAATGATTTCATTTTATTTCTCACGTTAAAACTACACACGCAAAATGATATAATAAAACATAGAAATTATTTGTAGGAAATATTTCAATTATAATACAGTGTGCATGACGCGTTTATTTGAACTAATTCAAAGTGTCCCACCGTGGACATCATTTGAGCGCCGAGATAATGAAGATAATCAAATTTTGTTTTATTTTTAAGACTCACGGATACAATGGCGACAGATATTTTATGTTTTGCGCACGTGTTAACTCCACCAGAAAACGAGCAAGTAAAATTTAATTTATGTAAACTCACTAGAATACCTATTCAATGAAAAGGTCTAATGTAACCTTCGTCAGTTTTATTTTGGATTCTGAACGAAGTGAAGAAGCTTATGTTTTTACAGTGATATTTTTTTTTTACTTCCTCTGTGAACACTTTCGTATTGAAGTACTTGTTCAAAACGTTCGATCAGTGACTGTATAGATCCAAAAATCGAACCCAAATGGTACTTTTGAAAGGTCATTTTTCAAATTTCTTGATATTTTTTTTAAAAACGCGAAAAAACTGTCAAAAAATTTTTAAAAAAAACGGCAAAATACGCTATTACCGAATTTCGCGTAAAATTGAAAATTGTTTTTTAACATAAATTCTAAAATAATGCGGCTAGAGACTTGAAACTTTCCCCGACTACTAAAAATGGTCATGAGAACATTTCATAAGAATTTCTAAAATATTTGATCAATTTCGAGTTAAGTACAACATTTTGAAAATTTCAAAAATTTTCTCGTTTTTTTGTTAGTCATAATGTAATACAATTTTTGATATTAAGACTTGGAAATCTAATATGATCTCACTGACATACGTGTCTATTTGACCGGAAAAAATCTCGAAAATCGTATGTCCAGTTTTTTCTCTATAACCATTTGAATTTAGAATTTCGGCGAAATCCGTTAGTTACACCTAAATTACACACTTAAGCGTGCGTTAAAGATAATTTGCTTGACCGATTTTTTTTAAAACTTAGTGCCTAGATAGAGAACTTCATTGTGAATATTTTGGTGTAATAAAATTTTGAGCGAATAAAGAATTAAATATTTTACAAGGGTTTGATTGAAAAAAATCGAAGAAAGTACGGACAAATATTATGCATATTTCTATTATATGCATACTCAAAAAATGTTTTATCGTTGTGTTATAATGTATTTTTCGACGCTGAATACGGAATTACAATAACCGAATTAAAATTATTTTACAGGGATTTTTATTAATTACATTAAAGTAGTCGGACCGGCAATACAACTGAGCATAAAATGGTATTATGTAATTTGTTAGATATATAATAATAATTATCACTAGGGTTTGGGACTTATTGCACCCGAATTGTTGGCAATACGCATGCAAATATGCACCTAAAATAACCAAATTATGCGCGAAAATATGCAAATAATTTTTTTTTTTAATAAAATTTGATATATTACATTTTAAATTCAAACAATGTGATTAGGTGTATTGACCGACGAATAACAGTAAGAGAAAAAAAGCCAGACATAGGTACTTCATACCATGGGTGTTCTTTGCTCCTTGGGCGGGATACTCTTTGTAGGTGTATTACATTTAAAATAAAATTTAAAATCATTTTTTCAATAAATCGAAAAAAAATAACACAGCGATTTGTAATACCAATACATTGTCCATTACGCTCGGAATCTAAAATGACGTCGACCTTTAAAATAAATGTTTTAATTTTAAAACGTTACGTGTAAATATATGTGTGTAAATATGATATTAAATTTGTCAAATATGCATTTTTCCTAATAAATCACGAAATATGCAAAAATACGCACGAAAAATGTCTGTGATAGGATCCATTATGTTTCTTGAAACAAATTAAATATCTCACTTGGATTATTCTGCAGCCATTAATAAAGAATGTTATGCAAATGCAACAAGTTCCGAACCATTAATAATTACTACTACCATATTGAATATTATCATATTATATAAAATATTGCGATCTCTGCACTCAGATCGGACACAAAAATACAGATTCATAAATTGCGTTAGGGTGGTAAATAATGTTTTGTTATATAGTACTGGGATTATTACGCGCGTCCGATTGGTACTCGATTTGTAATGATATTATTATCCGGATCAACAAAATATGCGCCGAAGGCGATTTCCGATGCTGACTCGGAAATTATACTTCAATTACGTATTATTATGAACGCGTTTTGTACTGGTTGGCGGGCGCGCGCGTAGCGACGGAGAAAATTGTTTATTTTAATAATATAATAATAATTATTATTGCGAATATCGCGTTTCCGGCGGACCCGTCGTTATCATTTCGAGTACCCCCTCCCCGCCCCCAAATAACCCCTAAATTATTCTCCGTGCGAAACACAAACGTTACGCGGGAATAATTCAAACAAACCGAACCTGTATATTATACCGCCGCGACGTCGTCGTCGTGGTTAACCACGCAGTCCTTTTCAGTCTGTCATTTCTCGTATAATTTATCGGGCAATAAAAAGATATTTCCGTCATTGTTATTTATTACATGAAGAGGGCTATACGACTTATTCGGGGAGATTTAATAGTACATTTATAAAGAACCACCGTTGCCTGCCACGGTTTTCTTCTTCCTCCCCTAACCTGACCTGACCGGCGAGGGAGGGGGCGGTTATCGCATCAGGACGTGTCCGTTTTTTATTTTTTCGTTTTTTCTTCCATTTTCATTGGACGAAAATCGATAAATTTTTTGTGCGATTGTGTTCGCGCGAACACTATACTGAGAGAAACACTGTCAACAAAAGAACAAGAATGCCTAATTTCAGAATTCACGACAATGCCCACAACAAGTGCAAGCAATTATTTGGATGACGTAACGAGAAAACAAATAACGATGCGCCCGCTATTTGTTTAATTAAAATTTTTTTTGATTTAGAAGTCTTTCCTTTTGACCGTACACGTTGACACGACATTGGGCGCCGGTATGATTATTATCATTTTTTTTTTTTTCTACGTTTAGATCGAGGGTTCTGAACCTTGGGGGGACACGCCCCCCAAGGGAGGCGTCAAAAGATTTTATGGGAGGCGTGAAAATATTCACACGAAACCACAGAACATGAAGATGCAGTTGTTTATGGTTATCTATATTTTGATTTTATTATTATTTTTTTTTTTTTTTGTAAGTAGGTGTGCAATTATTGGTCATAATAATTGTGTAAAAACTAACAATACTATTTTCAATAATCTGAAGAATATTATTGAACTATTACATTCATGTTAATACCCAACATTGTAATATAATATAAATATTAAAATTTAATCTTATAGTAGTGGAATGGGGGGGGGCGTGACCCCATATAACAATATAAAATGGGGTATGAACTTAAAAAGGTTGAGAACCCTTGGTTTAGAAATGATAACGCATTTCATACCAACGTATATTTCAATTTAAAGCGAACAAAATTTATGAAATATATGTACCGGGTGCTTATTCTAACACACGTTTGTCAGAAGCGTTTAATGAGTGTGGAAAATTTTAGAACAATTTTTAATTGTATTAAAACGATTTTTGTTTTTGTTATTACCTTTTTTTTTTTATTATATTCACAGAATTCCTTAAAAATGTGTATTGAATTAATTTCGCAAACTGATAAATAAATTGAACTATCACGTGTTTATTATTAACTCATTTCGAAACACTCGACGATTATTAAACTTTCTATCGACAGCTTGCAATGACGTTACCGTATTTCTTTTTGAAATTGGGTCAAATGGAAATAAATGCTTTGGTAGTGCCGGCGGCGGCGCTATGATTTGCGAATCCCTGTGCAAATTATTATAAAGGCGAGGGTCCAGTTCTAAAAAATGTGAACTATCATTTATTTTATTCTCAGACAATTCAATTAATATTTAACACTCGTTTCGTTAACAACAAAACATTTATTTTTTATTACATATTATATCAAATAGTACAGATTCGTGAGAAATTTGTAATATTCTTTGATGACAGGTGTGCATCGAATTCGCATTATCTCATAAAATAAAAAAAAAAAATCTGTCATAAAAATAGTAAATTAGAAATTTTAAGACGAGGGTGAATTCCAGGAATTCATGTCAATATCAGGGGGAAATTTAATTATAGTTAAATATAAATATACCTATTATATTATATAAAGAAATATATTATTATATTTGTGGGCTGTTTCATTAGTTTCAGCGGGTTTTGGGGTGCTTTATCTATACTTCGACGTCGGATTTGTTTTTTAATTTAAGATAATTATCGATTGTCAAACCGAGATGTCCCAAAGTTACACGGCAAGTCGATGGAACGTAGATTGGGTGAAGCGAAGTGACACAGTGCAGATAACCGTAGCGACGAGTTCCAAAACACGCGCAGAAATAGTTGATGGTAATCAATAGGGAAATATATAAATAACACATCTATTAACTCGAAATAGGTGTTTTTTTTTTTTTTGACATTTAATTATTTTAAATCTTACTTAAATCTTTGTTTTAAAAACCGTACGACTTCCAAGTATTTCTATTGAACAAATAACAAAGTCAAAGTTTATACCTTAAAGACATTATAGAAATCATTTTCAATTTTATTTTATATTTTCGCTGTCCAGTGTTATTTGTAAAATGTAACCTAAGTGCTTTTCAAATTGAACACCACGTTAATATTTATACGGATTCACGGATTCGGCGTCATATGCGTTTCGGGAGATTCTCGGTTGATTTCCAAAGAAAACTTATCGTTTAGCGCCCGAAACACCTGTTGCTGGTCAGGCGAGGGTCATAAAATGTCCGCCGAGGTGAAAGAAAAAGATTTATACGACTGAACAGAGGTCGGACGTCCGAGTCGAGCGTTAGTGATGCGACTGTTGGACCATAATCGTGGGTGTATATATAAACCATTGGCAGTGCTTTGTTTACTGCCGAATCCATTACGCGGTTGACTTGGTTTAATAACTGTTTTCTTTTTCATTTTCAGCTGCCGAACACATAACTGTACAATAGTTTTGTCGCTCGTAAATAATCTTATTCGTTTGTCGTTATTATTATTATTATTATTATTATTCACTAAACATTCTATTAAGACAGCATAACTCATAACGAAATCGTTATATGAACTCAATTCACGAGAGCAAAAAAAAAAAATCCAATCGCGAAAAAAGGTATTTAAAATTTGAAAATCGAGATGTCAGAAACAATGTGGATTAAGTTATTTCGAAGTGTTCGAAAAAAAGATATTGAATAATACAGAGGTCCTACTGAGGATTTGCTCATTTCGCGATATCTCCCGAGATATGAATGTAATCAAATTCTGTTTGATTTTTTTTTTTTTTTTAATAGTAGTCACAGAGACAAGAAATAATATTTCATATTTTTTTATTGAGATTGTTGTGAAAGTTTGTAAAAAGTAAACTTCTTTGTATATTAAAAGATCGCCCTGTATCGATTGATTTTAAGATGCTTAGAATAGGTATACTAATAATACACAAATTTTGTGAAAAGTAAACTTAATTTTGTGATAAAGTATTATATAATACAATTTGTATTTCAACATAGGAAAATATTGCGTTTATTAGTAATTTTACAATATTAATAATTGATTCATATAGTATTATAGAATATCACTCAATATCATAAAATAATATTCATTGTTACACCATAAATATTTTTATATATACTTATTCAAATATCATACATTTTTTTTTTTTTGGGGGAGGGGCTAAAAATACTTTTGGGGGTTCTAAGCTCCCCTATCCCCCATCTATTTGCACTAATGAGTATATAATTCTGAGTTTAACTTTAACTATTAGTATGATATTAACTATTAATATTAACTTAGGTGAAAAATGAATAATTGTAAATATTTAAATATCAAATACATATTAATAATTAATATTAAACACTACGTTATTCGTTTTTTTCATTTTTTTAATTTACAAGTTTTTGGCATTATATCGTAATCTCAGTTCGATTTGAATACTTCACCGACGAATTTCGATTAGTGCTCGTCACAAACAGCTATGGTGTTTATTCAAGCGAACTGGATAAATGATGGCACTGGTATTTTTCCTGTCGATATTTATTTATTTAAAAAAAAAATGGCAAAAAAGGAACTCCCGTCAAGGAGCGCACATATTTCACTAACTCCAAATTCACCCCGAAAGCGATGATCACGACGAATTTACATTTTAAATGGATAACAAAAACAACAATTTCTATTTTAGTTTTATTTTATTCGATTAATTATCAAAATGGATTGACTATAGATAATTATTAAGTTTCAAATAATTATTAATTATACTATCATGATATAAAGAGTTAAACATAAATACAGAATACAATTGTTATTAAAGTATGCTGATGAAATTACTAAAAATATATTTAACAAAGTTTATCAAAATTGTTTCTTTATGATTATTGCAATGAATTGTAATTAATTTTATGTTTTGTTGTTTTTTTTGTTTTTTTTTGTTTTTTTTTTACAATGAGATTTAACCTTATTTTTGAAAATATTGGTATGCGCATTAAAACTAACGAATTGCAATTTAAATTTTAGATTACTGTTTGTAATATCATACACATACACGTCTGTACTTAAAACAGAGTCTGGTACAAGGCAGAAAAAATCGCTTGGGCTTATATATAAATATCTCCTCGACAATAATAATATGCGACTCGATGTACTTAAGTTAATGAACGCCGAATGTCAATACGAAAAAATGTTCAGAAAATTGAATATTAAATGGATTGTAATACGGTAAAATGAATCAAAGACGAATCTCGTAATTTAAAACGAAAGATTTTTGGTGTAATAAATTCAGACGTTTAGCTCTAAGCTTTTCCGAAAGGAAAATATTATAGTGTACGTGATAAATATTCTCAAAATAATAAGACGTGTTCTATGTTTAATGATTTATGTCAGGTACATTATGTTTTAAACATGCGTTCTTATCATGCACATTCTGTATAGTTAAGTATGCATATCATCAGAGATCGAGTTGAAAATAACAAAAAAAAAAAAAAAAAAAACGAGGCCGGTTTAGAATCGTTTGTTTTGGCCTACTTTTAGAATGTTCAATCGCATAGAAACTGTTTATTTTTTCGCGCGAAAATACGACGTTCTTTTTTGATTTTATAATTTAAAAAAAAAATGTTTTACTGTTGAAATAATAACATACCCTCCCCCCCCAAAAAAAAAAAAAAAAAAAAAATTGATATTTCGCGTACAAAATGTAATTCGTTATTTGACAACGTGTACAAAATTAATAACGTATGTATTATATACGACGATGTGGGTACAAAATGATGTATGATTGTTCGTATTTTGTAAAAAATAAAAAAAGTTATGTTCCTACAGATGTTCATTTTGTGAAAAGGAAGATTTCATTGGTCGTAAATGGCACAAAGTGTATACCAGTTTTAATGAAATCGACACAGATTACTTGGACAACCGTAGTGAAATTTATTGGTGCAAGATAGCCTTGTAATACTAATCCAAACATAAAAGAATGATGTGTTTAAAATGGAGAATATATTATTACACATAATTATGCCGATTCCGGATAATCAATATTGTAATGAATCGAAGTGCTTTACGTATGTTACGTATTTTATTAACTTAAATCTGAAACTAAAGACAATTATTGATTTTATTATATACAAATAAGCTTTTAAATAAATTCAATTAAAATAGGATTCGAATTAATTTTGAAATTGGTAAAGATGAATGAAAAGGAAAGAAGTAGATATAAAGAACAAAATATCTTAATTTTACTAAAAAGGTATTTAAAAAAAAAAAAAAGAAGAAATTATGAGAAATTCGAATTCCTTCTCTTGGGTGGGGGGGGGTATGGAGACACGTGTTTCCAGCACCTCTACCGAAATTCCGTTATGACACTTAAACTAAAGGCGTGCAAATTTTAAAAAGCATCATGCAAATTCATGCTAATTACATGCTAAATTTTGGAAAAAGTGTGAAATTTGCATTTTTTCTTTTGAGGGTAGCTGGAGACACGTGTGAAATCGAAAAACAATTTTTGTGAAAAGAGGAAGGGCAAGCAAATTTTGGAGCTTATCGTGCAAGTTCATGCTAATTACATGCTAAATATTGGAAAAGGAAACAGTACGAAATTTGCATTTTTTATCTTGAGGCGGGCTAGACATACGTGTCTCCAGTCCCTCCACCAAAATTTCGTTATAACGCTTAAACTAAGGGCGTGCAAATTTTAAAAAATATCATATAAATTTATGCTAGTTACATGTTAAATGTTCACATACGAAAAATTTAAAAAAATTTTAAGTAGGGGGTTGGGGACACGTACGTCTTTATGTTCTGAGCCCTGACCGTAACGTTGTCATTAATTATTAAAAAAAAAAAACAAAACAATATACAAGAATGATGAAAAAAATATTGCAATACATTCAGTTCAAGAAAACTATAGACACGAAACTAACCCTTTTTTAATTTATACCTATGGACATTTGGAATTAAGTGTGTAGTATAAAGATTTAGATATTTTATGGGTTGATATACACATAACACGTAATATGAAATTTAATTTTCTACCTATAAATTCCTATATTTCTATCTGTCATTAAGATTAATAATGACTGGAGCGCAGTGTTCGAATTAGAAAAATAGAAGAAGGGGTGCGTTAGGGATTGCAATAAATGAGCGTCCCCTCAAATTATGTAATTTATATACTATAAAAAGTAATTAGTGAGGGTGCTCTCTAAATTTTATAAAATAGTAGATGAACTACGTTCCCCCTGAGCACCCACTCAGTTCGAGCACTGCTGGAGCGTAGAAATAGTGTACAGCATACATAAAGTGGAAAATACTTATTATTAAAAAATTTTCAAATCCTAATTACTCTCGAGAAGGACGGAAATTGAGATTGTACATGGCTGTGGTTAGACCGACGCTGACGTGTGGTTGTGATGTATGGACGAATGATGCGCTAATGAAGAAAACGTTACTCTCCTTAGGGAATAATATATTGAGAAAGATGTGCGGTGCGATACAAGCGATGACGAATTGGTGGCGGAGAAGAATAAACACACCGAAATCCGAGAAATTATGCAAAGCCCCGAAATAACTAATTATATAAAGGCACAACGATTGCAGTGCATTGCGGAGGGATGAATCAAAGGTTGTGAGGGTCAGTCAAGTGGAAAAAAATCGAGAGGTAATTCAAAATAGAGAAATGGTTCGACGGAATGAGCCAAGACTTAAGGGCGTTGGACATAGAAGATTGGAAGGAAATCATTCAGGATAGGGAAAAATGGAAGGCTGAATCAGTGGTTTGCAAAAATTCCATAGGAACAAGCATCTTAATTTCCAGTTGAACTACATTTTGAATAAAACTGTTCAATATCCAACTCTGAAATACATTTCTTATTATCAATATCATTTTTTGTATTTGTTGCACAAAAGTCCATAGCATTTTTTACATTTTAAGAAGACCAAAGAACTGCGATGATGGTGTTGTACAATGATGCTTATTTTTGTGTTCTCAGTGGAGCGAAGAAGCTTGAGTTATTTACCAGAGATTTTCAAAGTGTGGGGTGCGACCCTATAGGGGGCCGCGAAAGCTTTATGATGGGGCACAAGAAAATTTTAAAAATAAGCATTGTATTGGTAGGACAGAAAAAGATTTATGAAATTTGCAAAATTATAATCGCGTCTCGGTGAAAAAAAAAAAAACCCATCTAACTTATTAAAAGTGACCGATTGATTAAAAACATTTTTAAAATAAATTGGTTATGTGAGTATAAATATTAGCCTATATTTGTTGTTTGTTTTTAACTTTTTGGTAATATTTACATGACTATTAAAATTATTTTTATGAGGGGGGGGGCACGTCTAGGGTCGATCAAAGTGGGTGGGCCTGACCTAAAAAGTTTGAGAACGTCTGGTTTTTACAATGATGATTTTTTTTTTTTTTATATGTACACAATTTTTCATAGAAACACTTGTCCAAAAATTTCGACCAGCAACTTTTTTAATCACAATTTTGCACATTTGGGTACTTTTGGGAGGTTAATTATCGAAAATCTCAATAGTATTTTTTAAAAATTGACAAAAACTACCCCAAGTTTGTCAAAAATGGCTTGAAAACTTTTTTTTTTTTTATATCAAATTTCAAAAAAATGAAATATAAATATACATTGATATGGAAAATATCAAAACGATTTATTCCTGTTCTCACGGTTAATTAGTGGATTATAGAACTGTGTGGCTAAAAAACAAAAATACATTTTTTCGTAATAACAATAAACTATTGATAACTTTTAAGTGAAATTGTTTTGAACACACTTCAGGTACCATTAGGGAATCGTTTTATCGAAGAAATGATTTATCGTTTCTTCAAAACGTTGCAATACACCCCCCCCCCACCGGAGGAACGAAGAGTACCCACGATTCAAAATACGACGTCTGACTTTTTTAATTAATTAATTAATTTTTTTTCTTTTTTTTTTTTTTACGTTTATGACCAGTAAATAGTGCGTAACGTGATCGTGGTCGATTTAGACGCGACATTCTCGCGATAATTCACCTACGTGATTAATTCCCGTTTTGCGGCGTGCGTCAAGCGAGTATTCGCATCGAATATATTATTAGGTAGGTACATTATAATTATTTTATCGTAGACGACGCGAAGCTCACGCGCACTGTGATGCCGAGTTCGCGAGAACGACATCAAAGCGGCGAGTGTTAAACATTATGACGAACTACACTCCGCTCGATCCGTAGTACGTACACCTCACGAAATGACATAGCAGTGTCCTCGAAATCAATCGAAATCTCCCCCCACACCCCTACCCCGCGTGCACTCGCCGCGATTTGACGCCAACACAAGCGAATAGTTAAATACCGAGACACGGTTTCTGTGTGCCACGTTTCTCCTCCCTCCCCCCCACCCCCCGTCACCTTGCGCGACTAAATGTGCCGATTGGAGAATTAACAACAAGTATTTACTTCCGACTTATGCACATTTATATGTATATTATGCATTGCGCGTGAAGCTGGTAGGTAAAACATAATTAATAATTAGGAAACGGATTTTTATTTAAATAAATATTTTTATGTGGTTTAAATAGTAAGGAAAAGATTTTAGCAGATGTCATTACGTGTCATTAGATTTTGAATAATTCGACGCTAATTTTATTTCGAATATTTTAGAATAATGAAAGGTTAGGTTAGTGTTGGGTTAATTTCAAACTATATTATGTTGAAGGAAACTGTTTTCCTGATGAAATCTATGTAGAGAATAATGTATACGTTTTTAGATTCTGAACGAAGTGAAGAAGCTAGTATTTTTACAATGATGTTTATTTATTTTATTTTATTTTTTTATTTCTGTGTACAACTTTTTGTGTAGAAATACTTGTCAAAAAGTTTCGATCAATAACTTTTTGAAACCATATTTGCCTCTAGATTGTACTTTAGAGAGGTCATTTTTTGAATTTCCCAATTCTTCATTTTTTTTTTGCTACCCAAACTACCCAAAATTTGACAAAAACGATTCGGAAACCATCATTTTTTGATCCAAATTTTATGAAAATTTAAATATAGATAGATAATCCTATAAAAAAGATTTTGGCGCAAGAAAATTTTGAAAATGTGAAAAAAAAATTTGGACATTTTTTGAAATATTTTTTTTTCTTATATTATTAACTTCCTTCGTTCAGAATCGTTTTACTGAAGAAATGATTTATCCTTTCTTTAAAATTTAATGCGCCCGTCAAGAGAATACCACCCGTCGTGCAAAGTACACCCATCGTGCGAAGTATGTCCGGCTTTTTTTGATATTTGAAATCAAAGGTTCATAGTTTAATACAAAATTAAAATTGTGATTATATTTAAAATATACGAGTATGCTGTACACACAGGCAGTTTTATAGGTACTCAATCAAAAAAAAAAAAATTTAAAAAATTATAATTTTTAATTAAAGTAATTCAAAGTTCGTGTTACAAATTAATCACGGGACACACGTGCTTTATAATTTCTCATTACACTCATTGAATTTCGTATTGCGCACAGTGTGACGTACTGTTACACGTGTAGCCGAGTCATAGAATTCGCAGACAATATTGTAATATTCGAAAACTAATTTAAAATGGCGCGGGCGCAGGATTTCCACCAAAAATATGGGCAGAATAAATTACTCACAACGCGAAAAACAAAAACTGTTGCGAAGCACTTCACAGTAAATAAAATAAAAATAGTTTGTTTAATATTTTTCTTACCCGAAAATATTTTTAATTTTACAGTACTTAGTTTTGATGATATTTCGCCCGACGGTCGGTATTCGTCTCGAAGTATAATGTACAATGCGTACTACAGTGCAGTGCCAACCGGGCGTTAAATTTAATTAGTAGATTTTAATAATTTTTGTCACGGTTTGCCAAATTATATTACTCCATTTTATTATTATTATTATTATTATTATTATAAGACCGAAGACCGACGAAAAATGGTTATACCGAATTTTAAGGTGTATATTAATAATACATTATTATCATTTCGATTCGCCTACAAGAGTAGATAGGTGTACCTATAACAATTAGTGGTTGGAACGGTATATAAACAAATTCGGCCCCCCACACGAACATGTTTAGTGTGTCCCATAATCGTTCTGAAAGATTAAATACAAAAAAAAAATAATATTTTGTTCTATTAATAATTTTTAATATAATATATATTTTTTTTTTCTGAAAATGATTACTAAAGTATTGCGTTACAACAATAATGTGTTATAATTTTATTTATTTTTTTTCAGGACCAAATTTTTAAATTTGAAATTTTTGCACTACAGTTTTAGAAAAAGTTCAAAATAGCCATTTTCTGAATTCGATTTTTAGAATAATATTGGTGCTTAAATCTCCGATGAAGGTTTATCCGACTGACGATTTGAAAACTTAAAAAAAAAAAAAAGAAAATGAACGGATTAACCTTTATTTATTTCCTTTCTAAAAGTCAGGCTTACAAAATGACTATTTTGAATTTTTTCTATAACACTGTAGCATACGATTTCAAATATAAAAATTTGAGTTCTAAAAAAATGAAATCAAACTTTATTTCTGTAGTAATAAATTTCTAAAAAATAAAAGTCAAAAAATTTTAATAGAACAAAAGTTATTGCATATTTTATCAAATCGTACTGTGCACCCTGTATATATATATTCGTAAACCATTTTGTTTGCGTTCAACAGAAACGAGCAGTCGAGTGTATATTATAGGTATGTACTCAATATTATACATTATACAGAGTGGGTACAGAATGTAACTGGGATTTGGACAAAAACCACGCGATATAGCATCTGTAATTATTTATATCTGTAATTAGCGATCAGCGTTTTATACGAGTTTTGCTCACCACCGATTCGTATAAATCAAAATATTACAATATTATAATATCACGTGCCATAAGCGTGTTAATTATAATTTACATAACGCTGTTTCCATTCCTTGTGTTTTCGCCACAATACACACTGCAGCTTTTACCGGAAAATCGCGTTAAAATCCCAACGTAAATAGGAACATCATGCTGTTTTAATAATATTTAAGTCTAGAATTTGAAAAACAACCAAACACATGTTTTTTTTTTTTTATTTTTTTTATCGGATAGATCAAGAGCGCTAATTTAATTTAAAATTATTAACCCAAAGGGCTAAGAGTGTTGCTCCTTCTTATGACACAAAACTATTTATAATATTTTATTGCTATTAACATATATCGGAGGTCACCTAAAATCACCTATTCTGAAATTCTAAAATGGTTCATAAAAATAAAGAAGCTTAATGTAAGTCTAACAAAGGTTCAAATATTGCGTATTATAGGTACATAAAAAAAAATCTAATAAAATAACATTTATTTTAGCCCGAATCAAATTGGTTTTTAAAGTATATGCCTACAAACAACGGTGTTTTAAGATTATAAAAATGTGATAGAAAAAAATTTCTCCTCACTTCAATCGCTTTTTATTAATTAATCTATTTTTCACCAAATCTATAATAAACAGATAGAATTAATGATAACGATAATTTTGAAGTGTTAAATTAATTATATTAGTATAAACAACAAAAATAAAATAATTAAATGTTATAAATAATATTATATAGTATATAGAGCAGAATCACCTATGTTCTACCATTCTGAATGTTTTTAGTTCTTCTCGATATTTTTCAAAGAAATCCCAACAAAAGTGCATTAAAAATAAACCTAGATCTCTAAACTTAAAATTTCACATAATTAATAATTTTAATTTGCTGAATTTAATTGAGAAATGTTTTTACTGAGTAAAGTTAAAACAGGTGTTCCTAAAATGTAGGTTTCTGGTACTTCAAAATGGACCACCTGTTTCTATTTTTTTTTTTTTTTTTTTTTTTTATGGGGTCATTAGTTTAAAATTTATTTATTAAGAGTAGGGAATTTGGTCCACACGCTAC
>JAIPRM010004459.1:0-22905 GCA_025469315.1 Stegophylla sp. TES_Ste_2020 | reverse complement strand
TATTATCGTGTTTTGTTATTATTATTATCGTAATAATTATGATAATCATGCCGGTAACCGAAATAAGGAGCCGTGTAGATGTCTAATGAATTATATTAATTTATATATATTTTTTTTTTAAACTACATTAAAATTATTAATAGAATCCATATTATATTATGTATATTAGTTTTATTAGTATATAAAACATATATATTTAGCAGTATATATTTTAAAATTGGAACAAAAATCCTGCAGGCTTTGCCGACTGAAGAAAAAATATACTTTTCGCTCGGCCTGTAGGTCATTATTTCAGTGTTCCCCTGAAATAATGGTACACAAAACGGAGCAATTCCGAAAAGTGTAACAAATGTTTCATCGGAGCTGAATAGGCTTAATTTTTAACGGTATATTTTGGCGACACAAATACGTCCGAATATTAATTATAATTTATTTTAAAGTAGGTTAGTAATTTAATTTTTACATTATCTTAAATTATCACATACTGCTTGTAAAACTTCAATAGATTATTCTACATCTACATCAGCATTTTCTTACCTGGTGAGGGAGAGCGTTCAGGCTTTTGAGGGGACGTGAGATTAATTATTTATAAAATATTATATTGCATTATTATAATTATAATAATATTCGTTTAATTATTTTTTTATCTTTACTAATTATTAAACGAATGTTTAATAGGTATAATCAGAAAAAGAGATAATATTATTTTTATAAATTGAAAGTTGGAGGGGAAGATGAGAGATTTTATGAAAATATCCTAGAGGGGGGTGGGGCGTGGAGTAGGATAAGTTGGAAAACATTGATTTACATTAAATATAGTGTCGTAAAGTTGAAAAATAGTAGATAAACATGTATTTTGAGTGCGTGGTGCATTGGTTTTGAATCGAATTAATTTTGACTTTTTTCGTTTAAAACGTCAAAATATAAAGCTTCAGTATAAAACTTCAACAGTATATATGGAATACAGTATATACAGTATATAAATGGAATTTTAAGACCTTCATATTTTTTCGCATATTTTAAATAAACCAAATGCATTTTTACCATTTTTCATTACGTCATATAAATCCTGACCTTAGACTTATATATGCTATGTGTTCGCAGTAAACGATAAATAGCTCGTACAAACCTTATGCAACTTTTAATATTGCAATATTATTTTCTTCAAAACACGGTACACGAGCGGCATTGAAGATGTTTCTGCGAAAGGTCTTTTCACCGAAAATTCGAATTCGTTGAATATACTACTATTTGGGCGAGTGAAATTTTTTTCGAAATTAAAATCTGCCGAAATAGTTATTTTATAGGTATACATATGATATTTGTATCTATAATATTATAAGATTTATATAGTAACGTATTAAACGAATGGTTGAGAAAAAACAGATAAGAAAATATAACGTATTTTAGTGATTGTTCGTAAGGTCGTAGTTAGGCACTTAAAAATAGTATTTAGGATATTACTATAACACATTTTTAGTAAAGAACTAGATACAAATTTTAAATAAGTACTATTTTATAAATTAGTAAAGCCGTTTGTTGGGCTTTTGACAACTAAATTTAAATTATTCACTAAACAGGTACTAGGTAGTAGTTAAAAATGATTATTGTAATTTATAACACTATAGACATAGGTTGTGGAATCTTGAAACTTTAGTTAGTTGTTACATTTGGTGCAATCAACTTATAGATGCCAATAATTTATTATTTAAAAATATAAAGTTTTTGTTTTCGCTTTATTTAGTGATTTACATTTAATAATATTATTATATAGTTCTGAAAATTTTAAATAGACAATCAGAAAAAAAATATGTAATAAAGTAGAACTAGAAAAGGTACAAGAATACGTATTGATAGAAAGGATTTTAAATACGTGTTTAATATTTTAAAAAGTATTTGAATGCTGATATTTAAATTATTATTTTACTCAAATACTTCACAGTACAGTAATCGAATTTGTTTTGATTAACTGATGATAGTACAGATTGAACTACTGTATCGATTCGTTTTGATTGAATGTATTTGATACAACGTATAGGCGCACTAAGAAAGGATTTTTTGAAATTCGCATTTTTTCAAAAGGTTGATCAGCATAAAATTTGTTTTCACGTGTGCATCATTTTTGTTAAATTCAGTAACCACGGTAACAAAATGTGGTCTTTAAACAACCTCTATATAAATAAAATCAATTGCATTTGCTAATAATAATTATGGCGACTATGGTAACTATGGCAACCTATGGATTTCGTAGTCTTAACTAACTATAGACAATCATTTTAAATAAAGTAATGCAGCTTTAGAAATCTTTCAAAAATTAAAAAAAAAGCTTTAAAAACGAGTGTTTAAAATTATTTTAGTACCTCCTTTTAATACAAGCAACATTATTATCTAAGTTATATGGAGAAATTGATATAGAATTGAAATAGATGTTGAATAAGATATTGAAATAGAAGAAAAACAATTTTATAAAATGTAACTTAAATGTAAAAAAAGTACCCGAAAAGTATCAAAAATCAAAAAAAATAAAAATAAAATTTCGTTCATTTTATTCTAATGTGGTATATAAATCGAATTTATAGCTGACATAGCTTCGTTACATAACAATAGACAAAAAAAGCAAAAGCCATAAATTTTAATGGCTATTACTTTTTCTAAAGCAAAAGTACTCTAATGATGAAAAAGAATAATGTATAAAAATTAATTTTATATAATATGTTGACATGTGTTAACAATGTGTCTGTTCCGTATGTGTTTTTAATAACTATGGAACGTATTTTATTCAAGGTTTTCATTTATGTATGCAAGGATGTTTATTCACGAGTACGTGTAAAATGCTCGAGCTCGTTTGTCTGGAACAGGGAAGCAATACTTCTTCTTTACGCGCAAAACATCAGAGCATTGGGAATTTTCGTATTCCCTAAGCCCCTCGCTCATATTCCATATCGAGGGGTCGTTTTTCGACAAAACTCAAAGGTAACGACGTGGGATCACGCATCACGAGAATAATATTCATAAGCTCGCGACGACGACGTCAATATTGTTATACGAGTTGATGATGAAACGACGTACGTACCCACTCGACGCGGGGTTAACTCGCTCGAAAGAAACACAGCGGAGTCGTATTTGCCGAAGAAAAACGTAAACAATGATGTACGACTTTTGTGTTTGCGCTCATTAAGCGCGACGGATTCGCGGGGGAAGAATTTAATCAACTGCACGTCGCGGCCTCCGTAGTTTAGGTGAAAAAAATAAAATAAAAATAAAGGCAAACCCTCACGCGTATTCCTTTGATAATTCGAGGTGTAATCAACACACCGTCAAAATTACACGCTCTACGCGGACTCATTAATCGCGTGTGATATAATGTGCGCCGGTGAGTTATCGTCAAATGTTGATTTTTCTTCCCACAATAACACACCGCCACCGTCGGTACTGCCAGCAGTTTCATCCCGAGACGAGTAGTTTTACGTTTCAACTTCTGTAATTTTAATGCAATCTCTGGGTCGCCGCCGCCGAATAAACAAATATAATAAATGCGTACTAGGATATAAACTTTCGTTATTTCGAACACACTGTCGGTCCTCTTGAACGAGATCAAAGTTTACCGAACACAAAAATGTATGTATATGTATATTGAAAAATCCGAAATATCATTTTTACTGCTTTTCCTTCTAGCGCAAAATCTAATTCACAACAGTCGTTATTTCTAAATCAATTTTGAACACCCCAAATGATATTGTTCTCGATAAGTTGGTGAAATTACGAAATCTGTTTTTCACATAAACCACAACACACAACGCAATAATAGGCAATGATTAAATTTTCAGACAACTCTAAGAGTTTTAAATACGATTTAATAACTTTCTTCGTATAGGAATGTAATAAATTTTGAGTAGGTATTAAATAGGGCTGAAAACCATTTCATTTAATCAAAGAAAATTCTAACTATTTGATTAAAAACTTCACGGAAATGAAGGCACCAGGAATTTTACTCAAAAAATTACATTGTTCTTTGGAGATACTGATAAAACGATCTGAAATTTCAAAAATCAGCACTAGTGTTGTTTAGCTAACTCAAAATTTCTTAAATTTATGTCTTTTAAATAATGGACAATTATACAATTTTATGGTGTCTATCGTGCACAAAAAGTGACATTATATTAAATAACTATAACGCATTGAATTAATTTAATTTGTTTTAATAAATTCACTAATTTTGTGGTAAGCGCTGAGCAAAGTATGTTGATAGGTAGACAAGGAAATATAGCGCATACGGATTAAAATAATAACAATCGTTTCGAACACTGTTGCTGCATACAGAATAAAACTGAAAAATATCAAAATTGGCTTCACGACCAAACGGGTGCTGATTTTCAATAAATCGGCCAATTTTTTGGGTGGTCATAGTGTCCCACCTTTCTTAATTTATTCAGTGGTTATATTTGATATAAACGCTGACAGGTTTCGGAACATTCTTTGGTTTAGATTTTTACAATAATGTCTTGTTCAAATATGATGTCGAATCAACGGTATACAAATGCTGGTGCCAAAAAAAAAAAAAAAAAAATAATAATAATAATAAATAATATATATATATGTTATAATGCCGTAAAAATTTGAAAGAAACAAATACTTTTTTCAACGGACACGATTTTTTATCGGTTTTTAGTTTTTGTTTTAGAAACTTGAGTAAGTGAGTAGTTTAAAAGATAAAACGCATGTAAGATAATTACATTTCACAGTCATTTGATTTAAATTTTTTGGTTTTTGAGTGTAGATTATGTATAGATAACTGACAGACTTATCTACGAGAAACCGTTTCAATACGTATGATCGCGACGTTTGAATAAATAGAAAATGTTCATAAAAAACGTTAATGTATGACAGAATTAATACGAAAAGCTTAAAAAATACTTTAAGTAAAATATACTTTAATATCCTTTGATTCGAGCAGTTTATTTACGTAAGCTTTTGTTGTAGGCGAATCGATAGTGTATTATTATGTCATGTATTATTGCAGTACTTGATGCCGTGTCACGGGTATAAAATGAAAACATTTACTGGCGAATTACAAAGTAATAATGATATTATAATACATTTGTGTATACGTATTATGACGACGACGATTCTTCGTGTCGAGTGCTCGACGACTCAGACCGAGAGACCTTCGAGCGAACGTTTATTCCCCGTGCGGTAATATCTCGCGACGTCATAATAATAGTCACGTGACATCACATAATGGTTTTCGTAAAACCGTTTATTTTTATTATTTTCTACCGTGATAACAATGTTAAATTTTTACTGTCGCATCGATAATAATTTATATATTCGTGCACCGGCTATTATTATCACTAATAACCTTCCGGAACGTCGTAGTACTCGGTTCGTTTGTACTTTCGAAATTATTAATAATTTAAAAAATAAGTTTGCACTCTTGCGGTTTTGCTATTCGTGTACGTAACGTATTATTAAACACTTACCGCATCATTAATGTTGTAAACATTGTCAATCGTTTAAATTATGAAACAAAAACGTTGAACGGTGAATGTCGGTCATTAAGTATTTACAAAGAGATAAACTAACATAAATTATTGTTTGTTGAGATAGTGAAGCAAATAGGAATACTACAATATTATAATCATAAAAAATTAAAATAAATGTCTTTTGATAAACGATTGATCAAAATTTAAATCCACGGTCTAAAAACCAATCAGTAATCCTTATCATAAAATATTATCACCACTAATACTGCCCCAAGATTACGATAAATTGTAAGGTATTTCATGATATTCTAACTGTACAGTGCATAAACCGAATTTTACCCTTCTATTTGCATAATTTTGCAATGACTGTGGTCAGCCGCTCAGCCGCTGGTATTACTAGTATTATTACAATCAGGTCAGTAAAAAAAAAAAAAAAAAGAAGTCATCATCATCAAGTAATCATATTTTTAAAGCAACAATATTTTACCCTTTTAATTTTATTACTACACGGTATGATATTTTCAAAGTTCTGTTCTTCTCTCAAAATGGTCAAATGTTTTTGAAAATTTTATGAAGAATGGGCGAGA
Organism: Stegophylla sp. TES_Ste_2020; assembly: GCA_025469315.1. Classification (NCBI taxonomy): domain Eukaryota; kingdom Metazoa; phylum Arthropoda; class Insecta; order Hemiptera; family Aphididae; genus Stegophylla; species Stegophylla sp. TES_Ste_2020. The sequence continues at coordinate 16,835 of JAIPRM010004459.1, read as the reverse complement.
TTATTTTTAGTCAAATCAAAAAATGATGATTTCCGAGTCATTTTTGTCAAATTTTGGGTAGTTTTTTCCAAAATGTTGAACGAACTATTGAGAATTTTTAAAATGACGTCTTAAAAGTACCATTTAGACTCTAGATTCTAGAGGCAAATTGCGATTAAAAAGTTACAGGTTGAAACTTTTAGACAAGTACCTATTTCCATACGAAAAAGTGTTTACAGAAAAAAAAGGAAAATAAAAAATAAAAAAGCCGGATGTATATCGGATCATGTGTATTATTCACTCCCAGGGTGAGATTGATGGGTGTTTTAAATTTTGAAAATACGATAAATCATCTCTTCTATAAAATGATTCTAAGTGGAGTGTCAGATTAATAAGACAAATTTACTTTAAAATAATAAAGTTTAATAATATAACAAAATAAAATATTTTGTATTCAGCTAGTTGTGTAACCCTTTAAAGCATCGATGACGGAATAAGTATCTAAAACCATTTATTTCTCAGAAAAATAATGGTGTATCTATAGAAAAATCTAGGTGAGAAATATCTGAAAAAAATTAAAAATACAGATAAGTATTGTGCGTTAGTGTTACGTCGTTTTTAATTAATTTTACTAACACGGTACTTCATATTACAGTAAGGTTGGGTACGAAACGAAATAATTTCATAATATTGTAATTTACAAGGTTTCGCGAAAAATCCTTTCTGATATTCGCATCATCAAACAAATTTAGTTTACATTATTTTGAAAGGAATAGTTTTAAATTATATAATACAGTACGTTATATGTATACGAATTCGTTCCTTTGAAAATTTGTTTACTGTCGTCTTATGATGTACCGAATCTGTAGAATGAATTAAGTATAATATAACACAGGCTATTTTCTTTGTTTATACAAACACGTTCCAATCGCATTTTTATTAAGTATTACGCATAGACATAAGGCTGGTGCAAATACAACGTGTTACTGTATACAGGGTGATTTTTCAAACGAGCTCATCCGATTATTAACCCTGTATAGTGCATAAATTTGGACTATTATAATTTAATACTCATAAAGACAAATTTCTTTTAATGAAAATTAAATTCTTTAAATTTATAATAATATACTAATACATAGTTAAAAAAAACGTACGCATATTTTATAGTATAGATTTTATAATATATACTATTAAGAAGGGGGTTGATAAAACAAACGAGAACCAGAGAAAAAAAAATCTGTCATAAAAGCTCAACGTCACTAAAATGTATTAAAATTCTATGAAATATTGAATAAAATAAAACGTTTGATCTGAAAAATTTCACTTCTTGTCCTTAGTCATTTCTATAAATGTGAAGCTCGTAATGGACAGCTGTTACATAATATATTCTACAATGTGCTTTCAAGAAAGACAGTTTATTATTGTGATCGACACATTTTTTCTTCTTCAAAGGTATATTCGTTTTGAAAAATTAGGTGTGGCATAACAATTTTATTGATAACAAGATTTTTTCAGCTGAAATACTCGTCCGATACGTATTGGTTGGTTCGGTGCATTTTTGTAAGTTTACGAAAAAATCTCCGAACACAAGTAAAATATGTATTTCTATTTGAGAACATTAGTATTGAACACTCGTAAACTTTATAACTAAACAGCAGTTTATTTTCCTCGAGAACGAACTTGTTAAATTTTCATGAATTACGATAGTTTTCCGAATTTCTGATACATAGATATTTCTACGAAATTCCTTAATTAAATGAAAATAACATATGAATGTGAAACATTTTGACAGTTTTCTGCAGCCTTTGAGGGTCCGTTGCCAACTCATTTTATAGAGTATCGGAGTAAACTAAGTTTGGTGAATACTCATGCTTTTCTCCCTCGATACTTTGAACTTCAAATGTTTATACTATCTCGTAGACTCTTGTTCTAGAAAGAAAGAATCTGTCATTATTTCACACCATGGGTTTTTACTTTGTTCCTCCAGTGAGATACTTTTGGTGAGTGTGTTGCTTTTAATGAAAAGATAAAACAATTTTTTAATAAAATTTAAAAATAAAAGTTTCTAGCAATTTTAAAGATATTTTTCAGGATTGTAGGTTACATGTTTATAAAAGTAAGGTTGTATTAAATTTTTAGTTCAAGATATCAAGAATTAACAATTTTATTAGACAAAAAATTATGAAAGACGAGATATTTTCAATACTTTATACTAAAAGTAGTAAATTTATTTATTTTTTAAAATATTCAGTCTGTATTGTAAAAATGTTAATGGATGAAAAGTTTAAGTCTTAAGTACAAATAGTTTTGGAGTTACAACTAATTTGGTAAAATTGATTTCGTGGAAATTTAGTTAACGGCATATTTTGCCATTTATACTCCATATTTCGGTAAATTTTCATTAAGGTTAGCGAAACATTTGAGAATATAAGTACTGATCCGAGTACTTTTTCAAGTAGGTAGAGAAATATTTAATGAAAAGAAAATTAATAACTTTGTAAGACCACTAATATCATCGCTTTACTTAAATTCTAAAATTGAAATACAAAAGTTTTAAAAAATATTCCCTCATTTGTAATATTTAGTCAAAAATCATTGTTTTCATATGAGAAGTAAAAAAAAATAAAAATCACAAAACCACGAAGACATCATGAAAAATAAAATTTTGCCATTAATTTTATGTGTTTTAAATTTGTTATCTTAAGAAAAAAATAATTGAAATCAAGCATATTACACGGGATTAAAATAGGGGCGAACATGCTTCATAAATCACCCTGTATACGGAAACTTATTAGTCGGCACGCTGTGCGATTATTATTTATACAATGCGGCAGCCTCGGATGGCTTAATACGCGTATATTTTACCGTGAATAGGACGCGGGGATTCAAAAGGGAAATGCGACTTTTTCGTCTTCACGTTATTATGCTCTGCAAAGGACACAGACCAAATCCCCCGGGCCGAATGTGGCCGGTGATTGTTCTCGGTTACCACTCGAATCTCGCGATTAAACTACCCCACGCGAATAATCGTCGAGAATAAAACCGAAAAAACGAAACGTGCACCGGTCGAGTATAAAAATGTAAATAAGTATGATTAAATCGGTCTCGCGTTAATTCGTGGTTTTCCGTCCTCGCCGCACAAATAATTATTAATTAATCGCAAATATGGAATCGCGTAATAAACGTGCGATGTGGGTCGATAAATCATATTTGAAATATATTTTTTGCAGCATTAATATTTTTAAAATATATTTTTGCGGTATTTCGAGTTTTCGTGTTAGCAAGAGATCCTGCGAAGACTTTGGAACAAATCAATATATAAAACAATATAATAAAAAAGTTAGAAAAAGATTGTCAAAATCTTAATTACTTGTAATTATCTGGGTAAACAATTTTTTAAAAATGTATTTCTTTTTTCATGATATATACAATCATAGTAGTTCTTATTAAATGGGGATTTCGGTCAAAAGTATTTCGATATAAATGATGACCAGCCGCGGGTTGCGTCCAAATAGCCGCGTCTAAATGGCCGCGTCCATTCGTGTCTTCCCAGTTTGCCGACATCCCACTTCACCGACTCCCAGTTAACCCCTAACTAACTCCTAACCTAACCGAAATGGTTTCTAGATCTATGGGCATTTATCATGAACCTCATGATTATTAACCAGTTTTAATGGCACTTAATCTATCTACCCTGAAAGAGAGATATAGCTGATATCAAATTTCTAAATGGTTTAGTTTCTGGTCTGATTGATTCACCTAACTTATTGTTCAGAATAAGATTTCGAATACCGGGAATTACCAGGTCACAGGAACCCATACTACTTAGCTCCAGTAAAAACGAAATATTTAGAAAATGACCCATTAAGGAGAACCATATCTCTAGTTAATAATTTATTAAAATATGTAGAGTTTCAAGTATAGGATATTATTAATTATTATAGCAGTGAGTATAAATTGTTATTTAATATTGTTTAATTTGGGTTATAACTTGTTATTGTATATTTATGTATTGCTATATTGTCAAAAGCCGAATGGAGTTATATATATGTATAAAATAAATAAAAATATAGATATGTGATAAGTGGTAACAACTTTATTAATAAATTATATAAAGTGGACTGCTCACTATGTGAGTTGCCATAAAGACACAGTTTACTTATCAGTACAATGTATATATAGATATTTAAAAAAGTACTTATAATATATGACAAAGAAATAACATATATATAACTATGTGTAGGTAATAATAGTAATAATTTATATAATAAAAGAGTGCAATATGAGTACAAATCAAAACGTACAAACATAATGAACATGAATAGTTGATATTTTAATATCAACTATTTTATAGTGTTGACTGCTGTAAAGGTTGTGAACATGACTAATCGTGATATCGTATCGATATTTATAACATTAATTTCTTTAATCACCGAAAAGTTTTTTATGAACAATTTAATTAATTTTTTGAAAAACATTGTATTTTTTGCATTTTAAATTCAAAATCGTTATTTTAATTTATAGGCTTCATGCATCCATAAAAAAAAATCTAACCACCACATCGATTAGGACGTACATTGATGTCCTTTTTTACGTGGTTTGTAATAAAGCTTTTAATATCGCATAAAATGACTAATTTTATTCGTCGGGGTTATTATTATGTAAAGCTTTTTCCCCTATCAAAGTGCGTGTCTGGTGCCCGTTGAGAAAGTAAAAATATTTTTTGGTAATTAAATTGAAAGTATACACGCCTTTAATTTACTAAATACTAATTTTCGTTTTGTGTCATCAAAAGTTCGCTTCTCTATCACATTTCACAGAAGTGTCAAAACTTTTTTTGCGCACTTTAGTCTTTGATATTCATTATTTTCTACGCCATAGTGTAATGTTATTACGTCATCATTAATAATCGAGTCACAACAGATTTTTTACAAAACTTTTTGTTTTTTTTTTTATTTTTGAACGTGACGAGTAATGGTTTTTTTTAATATTGTTTTTATCAGTTCATGGCTTGTTGTTTATTTCATTGTATTTTTTTATTTATTTATTTATTTCTTTTTGTCACTTGTTTACGACGCCGTTTTCTAAATAATGCGGTTTTAATCCCAAACACGTGCGGCCGGAAAATATACGAATGCTGCCTATTGTTTTACACCTATTCTTTAACCCGTCATTGTTATTGCTATGTAACATACCACCACTGGTGAGCGAGGCATTTATCACTTTGTTTTTTCTTCATTATTTATTGTGCAATAAGCACAGAACATTGAAACCCATACCAAATTAATCACATTTTAGTCTTTTACAAAAAATGTTTTACAAATTTTCTTAATTATAAATATTTCAAACAATAAAAAATTAATAACTATTAGTTTTAATTTTAAGACATCTTCATAAAATACACTTCAAATAATCATCTTAGCTCAAGTATATAATATAATAAAGCGCAAAGCTCAATTTTTAGATACTGATGATATTGAATGCCGATATTTGGTCAAGAAATAATTTTAAAATTATCATGTTTGCAAAAGTATATGCAAATAGGTGGTGTCGATTAAAGGTAAAAATTATCAGAGCAATAAAAAAGTAGTTTTCAAAATACTAAGAAGGTGAGCGTCGCCCTCACCATAATACCAATGACGGTTTAAAAGTGCAGTGCACAGTCTACGAATCTTTATGGACCTTTCAACTCTCAATTATGCAGCTTCAATGGGTCTCTGAGTCATAAATTAAGATACTGCATAGGGGGGAATTCAGTGATGGTGAAATAACGAGAATTTTGTTTGTTAATTTTGTTAAAAAAATAAATTTTAAATCTTCTTTAATTATTTAATTAACATTTATATTTTATATTATTGTTTTTGCTTTTATATTTAATAATTTGTTCTTATATTAAATATTTTGAATTAGTAAGTTGATTCATATCTTATTTATAAAATAATGAAAACAAAAATTCAGTAGTTATATAAAAATTCGTTTAGGTATTTGTAGTTATTTTGTGTAATATATTTGTGTGACCAACAAAAAAAAAGATAAAACTCTAATTTAAAAGGGATAAGATTTTTGAAAAGTTACAAGGGGGGATGAGATTTACATGCGGGAATAGAATAAAAAAGGTTGGGAACCACTATACTAGAGTACCCTTAAAAAAAAAAAAAACAAATTGTATTAATAGCTGAGCCCTAATTATTATAATAAATAGAATATTTGAAATTTGTTACGATGGCTGCCAAAAATAAAAAATAAAATACCTGTACTAATAAATGTTAATATAAAATAAAAATTTCGTAAAGTAATGTTTTTAATTTTACGCTAAAAGCTTGTTTAACGTACTAGCTGAAATACCCTTCACGGCAAGGTCAAAGTAAATATTTATCGTATTAGATTTAACGAACTTCTCTCTCTCCTCCTCCTATCACTATTTCCTTCACTCATCCGTCCTCTTCTATCTATAGTAGTTTTCGAGATCGTAGAAAGGGACATAATGTTCTCCATACCTGCCCGTTAAAATCGGTTCAGCCGTTTCGAATATTATCCGCACAAACAAACTCTTAAATTATTCAGAGAGAGCAATGAATACCCATGATGTGAAGTATGTCTGCCTTTTTTTCGTGTCCCGCAGGAGAACGACGATATTAAAACGTCGTTGATGGTCAATAATATTAACACATTTTGTCTCTGAATTAGGAACATTGTGTATAGTCGGCAACAAGTTTTTCTATGAAACGCGTATAAAATAGTTTGTATTCGGTTTATTATCTAAGAATAAATGTAGAAAGAATACCATAAATTAAAAAAAAAAAAAAAAAAAAAAAAACAGCGGAAAGGATACGGTTAAAACCGATTGTCCTAAGTTTCCTTTAACCCCCACAACTAGTTGTGCCTATAACATTCACTACTTGGCAACGTAACGTTTTCTTTGCAGTCGATCACAATAAAAAAGATTATAAACGATATATCACCCGAAATTTCCCAGGAAGAATGTCCGACGGGGGTGGAAAAAGGGGGGGAGGTGAACAAACGCCGACGATATTAAAAAAACAAATAAAAACACCGCGACCCATGCAATGACGCAATTATACGCGGGTTGTGTGTATTATCATAATAAGGCACCACACCTTAAAAGCGTAATTATTATCGGCCACTCTCCCATCCCCCGTGCGTACCCTTTCGATGTCGTGCTCATAATACCTATATTGTAACATATACGGCGCGGTTTATGTGGACTCGGGCCATTTTTGCCCTCCCCTCTCTTTCTCTCTGTTTTACATAATTAAATATCAAAAATTCAATAAACAGACCACGGCGCGATAACGATCTATAATATTATAATACATTACCGTACATTATCCCCGTGTGTACTTAAATACACTGCGGCTATGTATATAATTGGCGATTCCAATGGACTCTAAGTAGCGCTGCTCTCTTATTACGATTGATAATGAAAAGTAGGCACATAGTGTAATGGACAATGGTCATTAGTTATTATTTATTTGCTAATAAGACATTTTAAATTAGTTTAATACAATTAATATTATATTATTATTATTATTATTTTTAATAATTTTATAATCTATTTAAGTATAGAAAGTTATTATTATATATGTTGTATTATTATGTCAGTTGAAATACTAGATATATTTGAATATGTTGGTGAGAGTTTGTTTGTCATCCATTTGTTGAAGGCACAGAAATTCTCAAATGTAAGAATTAGGTATTAAAGAACGTTAAGAACATTGAGGCCTGGAACAATAAGATCAAATCAACGGTTTTTCTACTTTCTCGGGAAATGAAGCTACTAAATTTGGATAACAATATGGCTAGAAATACATTTGAAAGAATGAAAAAAAATTCACTTAATAAATTCTGGATTCATTATTAATTAATATACATTGTTCATGGTTTGGTTTCAGTCCTGATATAGTTTTTACGAATACAGTGGACAAATATTACTAATTGAAATAAAATGTCTTGTGATGGGAAAATCTATAACAGGAATTGAATTATTGAAAAAATTATCACATATTTTAGCTGATGAAAAGACTGGTGTTATAAATTAAATTTAAAAAAAACACAGTTATTATGGTAAAATACAATTAGGCTTATTGTTGTGTAATTTATCCAAGTGTTAGGTAACTTTTAATTAATTATCAACAGTTAATTGATATGGTATTAATTATTAAAGTTGAATCTGATCATGAATTTTGTGTACAGTTTTATAAATCATTAATCAAAGTTTACTTCAAATATTTACTCCCATTTTTGGTAGATCAAGAATTAATGTTAATCAAAGAATAAACAAGACTGATTAATAAGTTTTATTTAATTACATAAGATAAAAACAGGAATTGTTTAAATATAATTAACAAATAGGAATATAAGGCTTGTGTATTGTGGTTGAACAATTCAACACGTGACATAAAAATTTAAAATATTAATTTATGCACTAAGTAAGTTTCAGCATGACAAAATATTTTGTGGTGGTACAGACTACAACAGACTACAGAGTAACCTATTATTCAACAGGTTTGATAATGTGCTACCTACTTTTCAGTGTTTCTTATCAGTACCACCATAGGGCAGCTACTTTGATTGGAATCGCCAATAGTATACAAAGCACAATTATTTATCGTCGCTAATCTAATAATTAGCGTACGGTCAGAATAATATTCCCCTCATTATAAGGTCCACAGAGTGCGGTGTCGTAACAAAACCAGTACCCTTTTCACGAGCCATTTCTGCGAACGTTTTTCCCTGTTGTTCGGCAGATTTCGTTCTTCGAGTTTCGAAACCAAGAATGTAAATCAAGACTTGAAACCGCAGTTTTGGCAAATAATACCCAAAATATTTTATACCGTTTTTGGGTTTTGGTTTTGGTTTCCAGACCGGTTAACGTCACTGTGATTTACAGTTACTGGTAGTAAAAGGTTTTTAAACATTTGCTACCAGATATTATAACAATCATTTTTGTGACTAAAAAAGTATGACATGACTGTATAAATTACGCATTTAATACTTTTATTATTTTAAATTAAATATGCCAGTGTGATACGAATTTATAAAATTACCTACGAGTGAATTGGTTTTAAGAACAGTTACTGAAATATTTGATTTTGGTGTAATAAACCGCTTTTCAACCATTCCGATATCAATAGTAGAAAATGTACAAACTTAATTTATAATTCCAGATTATTAAAAGTATGCGATGGTGTAGTGATAGTGTGCATACGGTTATAAGGACCGCAACTCATCTCATATATGTTTATATTTCCATTATAATCAAAAACAATACAATTAATCGTTTTTACTGCTCTTGAAAGCGGAAACGGATATATTTATGTAACAATCATCCGCAATGTGTACAGAAATATTAAAAATAATGTACTCACTGTGATGGTCGTACACAACGCGAAACGTATCGGAGTGCAGGTGGCCGCAAAACTGTCCCACAATGACGGCCGCATACTTTCGGATCATATTCAAGTATTTCACGCTGTATTTGTCATGGAACGAGGGAATCTCGTCTTGGTCTCTTTCGTTGGATCCTGGGCACATGTGACTCACTAGGTATACCTGTAGGAAAATCGATAATTATTGTAGAGTTCAATCCACGGACACGACTGGAGGATGTACTCTACTGGAGGAGGATGGGAGATTGATATCAGTACCTAACATTAAAAAATGTGAAATACGACAAGAAAGACGATTTTATTGAATTTGGAATAAAGTTATATTATAAGAGTTTGCTATTTTATAGCGCTCAAATTTTGATTTTATTCGGACGTCTGTTTGAATAAAATAAGTATTAACAGACAACGGGGAAAAGAAGAATTATTGTAAACCCGCTAAGTATTCATTATTCACTTTAGAATATTATTGATTGCATTAGGTCTCATGCTTTGTGATGATTGAATTAAAAGTTTTTTTTTGTTAACTAAAAGCTGAAAAAAGGTATAAATGTATAACGCATTGGGAAAATAAGGACATATTTGATATCCCCAGACGGTCGAGGGACAGATAATTAAAATAGAGTAGTTTTATGTAATAATACTATGGGACGCTATATACGACGATACTGATCAGAGAGCGGTATTATATTATCTGGGTTCTCGACCTATATAAAAATTCTACAACAAAATACAAAAAAAAACGCAATAGTATTCTTATGTTATAGGTAAGGTTAGGTATTTTTAAAAACATAGTTGTCTTTACATAAATTTTCAGTATTTTGTGGTAATTGCTACTGAATTTTTATTGCGTAATTAATTAATCGATAGACAACATTTTCTATAAGTAGGAAACATATTACTTTTCCTATGAGGAGTTTGGAACGTAATTTAATGGAGTAACCTATAATGTTATCACTAATTACAAATTATTGAATTACATAATTTGCTCTTCGGGTCAGATACTCTTGGTGGGTGTGTTAAAAATGATGACTATTATTGTTCTATATAATATTATTAACTTCCTTCGTTCAGAATCGTCTTATTGAAGAAATAATTTATCATTTTTTTTTAAATTTTACTCACGTACCTAGAGTATCTGACTCGAGGAGCGATGAATATCCGTGGTATGAATTATGACCAGCTTTCTTGTCTATACTTAACTTTTTTTCAATCAAACCCTCGTATAATTTTTAATTAATCGTCCGTATACAATTTTATTGAATCAAAATATTTGCAATGAAATTCTCCATGTAAGTGTATCAAGCCTCATAAAGAACGGTTGAATCAATTTCTTTTTGTGTGCGTTAAAGTGTGTAATTTTGGGCTTCGGGTTTAAATAAAAAATAAACATCATCGTTCCGCTTAGAAAATAGAAAAACACGTTTAAAAAGCCGGACATACTTCGCACGATGGGTGTACTTCGCACGACGGGTGGTATTCTCTTGACCGGCGTATTAAATTTTAAAGAAACGATAAATCATTTCTTCGGTAAAACGATTCTGAACGAAGGAAGTTAATAATATAAGAAAAAAAAAAAATGTTCGAAAAATGTCCAAAATTTTTTTACGCCAAAATCTTTTTTATAAGATTTTCTATCTATGTTTAAATTTTCATAAAATTCTGATCAAAAAATGATGGTTCCCGAGTCGTTTTTGTCAAATTTTGGGTAGTTTTTTCCAAAAAAAACATTGAAGAATTGAGAAATCCAAAAAATGACCACTTCAAAATACAATCTAGAGACGAATCGGGTTTCAAAAAGTCATTGATCGAAACTTTTGGACAAGTATTTCTTATACGAAAAGTTGTACACAGAAAAAATAAATAAAGAAAAAATAAAAATAAACATCATTGTAAAAACACTAGCTTCTTCACGTCGTTCAGAATCTAAAAGTATTTTTGATTTTGCGGAACACTAGATAGACGTTATTAACGAGAAATAATTATTATTATTATTATAAAGCGTTGGCGTTAGGAGAAGTCAACAAAAATTCGATTTAGAAGCTTTTACCGATCGCGTATAATAGCGAGTAGACGACGACGGTGATTCGATTGAACGTGCGTTTTCTCGTTACGATATTACGTTACATACGATAATAATAATATAATAAGCGAAATAATATTATTATGAGTACGCGAGGAGAGAGAGAGAGAGGGAGACAGCAGTTAATTAGATTTAATTAGAAGATGTTACCGATAATAATTTGTTCTTGTTAATTACTCTATACAATATTGTGTTTTGAACGACGATACGTCATAATAATAATAATAATATATTAATAAGGAGGCAGGATTACGATAATGAGAAAAATAAACTGTTTCGAAATCGATAATAGAAAATATGACGTATTACGAAACGAGTTTAGTCGAATTTTATCCTGCTGAATTGTGAACTCGTACAAAACAAGTCGAAACTGTCGTTAAGTATTCCGATTGAGAGACAAAGTTTTGTCAAAGAAGCCAAATAAGTTATGTCGAGCTCTCGAATAAAATATGTACTATACACTTAATATTTGTCAACAGATTACGTAAAATATTTAAGTACTATAAAATATTTACAATGTTGTTATATTTACCATAAACGGGGGAGGGGGTCAAACATTTATAACAGTTATATCATATTATTATATATTATGTACTCAAAATAGTCTAAAAAAAGTATAAATGTTAATCGATTTAGAGAAATCTAAAAAAAATCTGTAAATTTTGTGCTTTGTACCGTCTTTTAGGGATAGTTATGGAGGTCAACTTTTTTGAAATCAAACGGGAATCTGCACTTTTCTTTCAGAAACAAAATCACATGAAAATATTTTAGATTTTGAGATGGAAGCGAAGTGGAAGCTAGTCCTTTTACAATAATGTTTTTACTTTTTATATATTTACGAGTATTCGTAAAGAAATACTTATCTAAAAATTTAAATCAGCAATTTTTCAATCAGGATTCGGCTCTAGCATTGTCGATTTTCGAAATTCTAGATAGTTGCTCAAAACTTTAAGAAAAATTACCTAAAATTTTGCAAAAATGTGTTAAAAACATTTTTTTTTTTTTTTTTAATCTAAACTTTATGAAAATTTAATTATAGATTGGCTTTTTCCTTTGAAATTCTACACACTAACCAAAAGTATCTGACTCAAGGAGCGAAAAATACCCGCAGTGCGAAGTATGTCCGGCTTCCATGTCTATTCTTTACTCATCTTTACTTTACTTTTTTAAAAATACGTTTTAGTGACTGCGTTAATGCTAAACTCCATGTCTGACAACGTTTTAAAGTTTTCAGAATATGTATTTTGATATTTTTCGTGCGTTTTTGGCAAATACATACACATTTTTTGAAAACATAATTCTCAGCGTTATGTTTTCAAAAAAAAAAAAACTGTGTACCTCCAAATAAATGCAAAAAAAATATACAACTTACATATTATTTTAAATTTTTTTGAATTGTAAACTCTCATATAATACATTTTTCAATTAAAATTGTACAAAATTAAACGAATTTGAGGTTGTAATTGGGTTTGTATTGAATTTGTGTAGTAAGATTTTGAAATGAAGGTTGGGGTAATTCATTTACTAAACGAGAAGTAAACCAAATATTTTTTTTTTTTCAAATGATGAATACTGGAATTTAACAAAATAACTTATTTGATTTTGCTTGTAAATACCATTGTAAATGTGTTCAAATTAAATTAGTTGTATTTCTTAGAAAATTATTGTTAATAATGTATTCGTTTTTATGAACAACTAATGAAATCCGTTTACTATACATTGCACAGATGCTCCTTGTAGAGTTCATCATTTTATTTTGGTTTGCTTATTGTTTTTGGTACATGAAAATTAACAATAAACTACTATCGTTTTGATTTTTAGATATTAGTATTCAATTAATGTCACTATTTAATTAAACATTAACTAATAATCGGTTTTAATTTAAACAATATAATATCATCGACAGGTCAAGATTTTGCATTGTTATCTTGAAATAAACAGTGAAACCATTTTAATTTATAATATTTTATCATCAAAAAGAAAAATATACCTCTCAATTGACATGGAATCGCGACGAGGGAGGCAAATCTGATATCTTGTGATATACGTTTAATAGTTTATTATGAATTTCGCTTTTATTAGTTTTTTGTGTTTTTGTGAAACGTTTTGTTTGCAACATTATTGGTTTTGTTGTTTTCTCGGAATTTAATATAATACAGTATCACTACTATTGTATGAATTTTTAGTAATGCCTTTCAGAGGGATAATTCCGTGTATATTAATTGTGGCTGTTCCCTTCGTTTCCACATTAACGTTCTGAAAAATCACTCAGACCGTTTAAATTTTTAATGAAAAATAATATTAAATATTAAATAAAATACTACTGACATGTCGTAATTACACTTTCGAAATGGGACAGCGGTCCCGCTGGGAGTATGTTCCGTCCGATCCATTGCCCTTGATGATAGTCTGTAATCAGTATCTGTAATAACAAATTAAATCTGCCATTTTTTTTTTTTTTTTTTTTCATGTTAGCAGTTATTTGATCCATAATTATAAATTATCCCCTTAATCTATGTCTAGAAATACATAATGGTGAGAATCTTTGGGTAAAAGTTAATGTAAAACCTAATTTAAATGTGATATTTTATAAATTTAATTGTTCACATAACCATTAATCATTATTTTTATATAAAATTATTCTTTATTGACTTTTTTTTTTTAAATTACTTTTTTAAATTGATGATTAGATGCTTTTGACATTCATTTTCTAGGAGCTATCGTCTTTTTTTTTTTTTTTTTTTTATGAAGTTTCAATTTAAAAGAAGCGTTTTCATTATTTTTCCTGAAGTTTTTCTTTGTCTTTGGAAAAATCATTAAAAATTCCGAAAAATTGCCTCCCTAAACAGTATTGTAATTTCTAAATTTTTTTTACCAAAAAACATGTATCAAATGTACTGATTTGAGTACATTTTTGAGTAGAAAAATCGTTGCTCGAAACGTAATAAAATTATTGATATAACTCCGGGGTGACAACGATTATAATATTTGAAAAAAAAAACCCTTGTAACTCGAAAAGATTTTCTTAAAATATTTTCTCCGAGATTGAATAACATCGTAAATAATAAATAACAATAATAATAATTAATGGACAAATAAAAATAAAATTACTCTGTAATAAGCAAACGGTTTCTATTTCGATTTTGCTCTCACTCAAATATATTTTTTTTAAAAATGTAAATATAATTTATGAGGTATCCGATTCAATGATTTGCTGCTCCTAGTGTTGTAATCTGTCTGTAGACGCTCATTATTAATAGAGCAGGGATTTTTCGATGCACTTTGCATTGTTTTTCAAAGCTTTCTGTGCGATGCTCGTTTTGTTATAAATACATTTTAGGTGTTTTTCAATTAGAATAAGAAATTTTATTTTGCATTTTTTGACAATATTTGATTTTAGGGTCATTTTTATCATTTATTTTAGGGCTATTATTGGTTTTATAGATTATTTTTGGCCTAAAATTCAAATTCAAAATTTTATCTACTTACTCATAATATGAGATTTATTTTATACACTAACAACAGATGAAATAATATCTTATCCACAATTTTCTTATACTTTATATAAATTCTTATCTTGTATCCCAGTATAGCTGTATGCTAGAAGCTTCGAACATTAAAATCGATAAATACCTCATACCAGTCACATAATTTTTTGAATTTTAATCTATTATAAATAAATTTTAAAGACATTTTTTTTAGTGCATTTTTTGAGTTTTTTAAGTCATTTTTGCATTTTTTTTTTTTTTTAAGAGCATTTTTAGTGATTTTTAATGGCATTAAAATCCCAGCCCTAATTATTAATATCATCTTGAACGAACTACCCAAATTTTAAATGACGTTCCCCTGCCTTTCGTATAGAAAAAAAAAAAAAAACACTTTTCTTTTCTATTTTCACTACGGCCGAGAGACTTTTTTTTTGAAAACAACAATGACTTAGATGCCACTGTCACAAGTGGGCAACACCAAACTAACGGAAATAAAATATCTATTATCCGACGTGGACGTTGATTGGCAATTCGACAAGTTTTCTCCGTCGCGCGTTTCTCTGACGCGTCTCAACATCGAGTTTTAGATTAAATCGTTATACTTAACTACCGAAAAGTTCATCAGAACGCTGTCACCGGAAGAAAAGAAGCCAGTGGGTTGAGGAAAATGGACCAACAAACAAACGCACAAAAGACCAATAGCAAAAAACAAAATTGAATTCAGAACAGTTCATAAATTTTTTATAACTATTTAACGTGTCATAAATAAAGTAGTGATATTGCTATGTCATTGGCGTAGAATTTTTTTTATACATACATATTATATATCAAATAACTGTGGAATACAATATGATAAAATAATTAACTTTTCTAATAATAAAAATTCATTATTTATAAATAATAATTAATAAATGATAAAAATCATTATTTTTTGTTTGTCCCGTATTTTTAATTTTGAAATCCTTACACTCAAACTTTTCCACGTGCCCGTTCCGATGGCGTTTTGTATTGACAATAAAAATAAAACTATTAATAGATTCGTAATTGTCACGCGGAACACGATATTAATTAATATGGCAGAACCGCGGTAATTGCGAATCTGTTTAAGACGCACGCGCTGAACGGTCGTTTCGATCGTTTGGATCTGTCAATACAATAATTAAATTAAAAAATACAATAATAATAATAATAATTGTTTTTCCGCGTAATTCCATTGTGTACTTCTTCTATTTATATTTGGCACGTGCACGAGTGCGATTGAAGAACTGCGGGAGTTTTCTCCGCGAGAAACGGCGAAAATTCTCGTGCGACACGACTGGCAATGACGTCAGCGACCAGTGCTGAAAAGAGTGGGAAAAAATTACACAATAGAGTTAAGGTGTGGATTTTAATTGGCCAAAAAACGCGGAAAAATTTTCCCCAATTAAGCATACGCGTACTACTTATGTACAACATTGAAAAAATGTCCTAAAACTATTTTGTAAAAAAATTAAAAACTGTAAAGTTATTTTTAGATTCTAAAAAAAAGTTGATGTTTTTACTGTGGTGTTATTATTATTATTATAATTTTTTCTCTACGTGTACAAGTTTTCATAGTAGAAATACTTTTAAAACCCGCGTGGTACATTAATGACGATTTTTACCAAGGTCATTCGATAAAAATTTCTCAGTATATTAAAATTATTATTCAAAAATTAAGTATATTAAAAATTTAAAAAAAAAATTAAGTAAAATTTGTTTTCATAGTTACCTATTGTTTTAGAAATTCAGGTGTCTTTACTAATTATTATTATTTAAATAACATTACAATTATTGAATATTACTAACAAAAAAAAAAATAAAGAAAAGCAAAATTAAGAAAGCAAAGATACGTAAAGT
>JAIPRM010004458.1:382-11303 GCA_025469315.1 Stegophylla sp. TES_Ste_2020 | reverse complement strand
CTTCGTTCAGAATCGTTTTACTGAAGAAATGATTTATCGTTTCTTTAAAATTTAATACGCCCGTCAAGAGAATACCACCCGTCGTGCGAAGTACACCCATCGTGCGAAGTATGTCCGCTTTTTTTTTGATTTTAAATGTATTTGGCAATTTTTTTTCATCGTAAAATGCATTTATTTAAAAAAAATTTCAAAGTATTCATTTATTCATAAAAATTGTTAAATATACAAAATTAAATTCATACCAAATGAATTTGTAATTTGGTGGGCAATGCGCACAACCAAAAGAGAAATTATAAAAAAAATTATAAACACCCTAACCCTAATTATAATAGGTATTGCAATATTGTTATTTAATAACTGAATAATTCATATCCATTACATTATTTGTGTAAATGATTAATTTTGTATAATATTTTATGTAATGATAAGGAAATGAAATCTGCCATTATTTGGATTAACTGTCATTTGAACCTTTATTTTAACTCTAAATGCTTATAAAAATTTTTCTTTGAACTTATTTTTATAAAACTATAAACCTTGTAACAAAAACACTAGAAGACTATTTTATTAAAAGAAAATATTCACCAGATTAAGAATAAAATATTTTATGTTTAGATTGATAATAAAAAATACCATTATATCTTTAAACGGCTATATAAAAAAAGTTGACTTATGATTTTTACATATTATTTTTTTAGTACCATTACTTTTTAGAATATTTGAATAAAATTTTCAGTTTTTAATAACAAGAAAAAAAAATTGTATGAACCATGAAATTTCCAATTTATTCAAAGTAGCTTAAGTGGATCAAATGATTTTAAAATTTTTATGAAATTTAGTATGCGTGTAACTAATTAAAGAAATTTGTAAAAAGTTTTACATATCTATATCTATTATTTTGGAGTTATTACTAAATAAATAAAATCGATTTCTTGATATTTGTACTATTTTAGATTCTGAATGGAGAGAAAAGGTAGTATTTTTACAATGATATTTATTTATTTTTTTTTTTTTGTTAACACTTTCTTATGGAAATACTTGTCCAAAAGTTTTGACCAGCATCTTTTTGAATTGAAATTTGCCTTTTTTAAATAATACTTTTGAAAGGTTATACTTCAAAATTCTCAATAGTTTTCTCAACATTTGACAAAAATAACTATGAAACTATTTTTTTTTTTATTCTAAACTTTATGAAAATTTTAATATTGATAGACATTAATATAAAAATGTTTCGACTCAAGGAAATGTGAAAAGAAAAATCTTGAAAAAATTTTTTTAACTTTTTTCTTATCAATTTTTTTTTTTGTTTGTAGTTAATAAGGACAAAACTGGCTGAGTATAAAATACTTATTTATTTTTCGTAGTAATATTAAATGTTATTGTTTTAAGTTAAATTGCCATACTGAAGTTCCACTCAGAATCATTTTTTGAAAGAAAATAGATGATTTATTATTTGTTCAAAATTTAACACACCTACCAAATCTCAACCGTAGAATGAAGAAAATTCAGTCTGAAATATATCTGGCTTTTTAATTATTCGTGCTTAAAAAATTTTACTGCGCCAAAATATTCTTCATTGGCACCAAATTCAATTAAGTTTCATATAAAGGGTCTTCAATGATAATAACAGGAAGTACGATTTCTAGAGGATGTTGTGGATTTCCTAGAAAATTTAAGGTTTTAGAACTAGATATGGTGTACAATGTGAAAATTGATCGTATTTTCTAAGACTTTTGTTAAAAGTTTGATTACATAGAATAATCATTTTTTATAGACATCAATATTTCAGTTTGGAGTTTATTAGATGAGTACCATAATTTATATAAGCCAAATGCCCAACAAATTTAAACACTTAACTATTTTTTTACCATCTATAATTATTTAATTAGTCCAGACAGGAAAATTTTTATTTTTTAGCTCTCTATATTTACATTTACATATTTGTAAAAAAAAGAGTATTTACATAAACACTATGGAATGTTACAGGGAGATAAATGTCCGTTTCGTCATGAACCACAAGCATTAGGATGTGAAATGGTGTGTAGTTTTTGGCAAAATGGGAAGTGTGAAAATGATCATTGCACATTACGTCATATGGAATTAAAGGTAACTTATTTTTATTATTCATGATATGTTATGGAATTAATTAATTTTTATGACATAATTGAAGTCATAGAATAAAATGTCAAAACTATTGTTAATTTAATCCAATTTAAAAAATTAAAGGCTAGACTTGCATTTTCATCTCTTTATAATTTGAATTTTTTTTATTTTTAATTCATTAATAAATATATTATTTAATTTATAACACTATATGTATATTTTTATTTTATGTAGAAAAACAGGAAAGCGATACCGTGTTATTGGGAAAAACAGCCAACTGGATGTCGTAAGCCGTACTGTGCTTTTTTACATACTAAAACTCGTGATCCAACTCAAGATCCAGGTATGCCAGAATAACCCTGAATTTTTTTAAATATTAGTGCATATTTTTCTTTTCTTTTCATTTATAAGAATTAAATATTTTGTTTGAACACATCTAATGTTTGGGTCCCTAGTATCATGTTAATGATGTAAAAAAAACTTTAGTGCCACATTTTTTAATCATTTTAGTTGGATTTTTTTTTTTTTTGTAATTTCAACATATATATATATATAAATATATATTGGTAATTAAGTAAAAAATATTTTTTCTCATAATGTAATAGAAATATTTATATTTCAATCAATAAATATTCTGTTTAAACAAGTATAAATAAATTTGTATACTTGGATTGATTATTTAGTATTACCTATAATATATTATGTTCTTTTAAAATAAATTGTTTTTAATATGATAAATTAAAACATATAGTATTAATTATATATATATATATATATATATATATATATTTTAATTTAATAATGTTGATTAGGAGCTATTGCGATGGCAGCTAACACCATGGCCATTGAAAATAGCTTTCGTATGAACCCAATGGCGGGTGTTGCACTATCTACTGGTCCTGAAGCTGCATTGCGACAACGATATGATCAGCCATTAAGAATGAATTGACAACCAATGAACGCAAGCTCGGCATCTACTGTATATGGCAGTTCTGTTGTCACACTGCCATACGTATTCAACAATAATCAATCCACCGCTGCCATGTTTCTTGATCATTGCAACTTTAATGCATTCATGTAAAACTTTGTATTGATGATAAGTGAAGTTTAAAAACAATTCTTTTAGAAATTTTCATATTCTTACGGTACAAGGCAGAACTGTTTCATTCTTTAACAATTGCAATATTTAAAATGATTTATGGCCGAAGCTTGTTTATTTCTTTGTTTTTCTTTTTAAACATTTTATTATTATTATTATTATTATAAAATATTGTTATTATTATTTTTTAAAGGAATTTTAAAATTCAGGACTTATTTAATGGACATCATGTTTATGTCTGCACTGTAGTTCATAAAAAGCGTGTGTTGCGTAATTCCACGTTTATTCAGCTCAATTTCTATTAATCTGATTACATTCTAAATGCTTTAAAGAAAGTAATGAACTAATGCTTTTTTTTTTTTGTTTTGATCTTAATATATATATCTTAATAATAAACTATTAATTAATAGGGAATTCTAGTTTTTGTTTTGTTTGATAAATTATCTTTATAGTATAAAAATGTGCAAACTAAATTATATATCTAATACATATATTATTATGACATAAAGAATTAGACATGTCTAGTCTATGCACACTTAATATAATGAAAAGAAATAACTTTTACCAGTAATATAAGTTGTTATTAAATAATTTAGTTTATGTTACTTATTTATAACTTTTTTTTCGATATTGTTCATCATTCTTGGGATAATGTAGTGCATCCAGTATTATCAGTCAAAAATGTGTAAATTTTTTTGCTCAGTTCTGGTCCAATACGACGATTGGAAACTAACGGACCAAATCCACGACGAACCTAAAATTTGAGTTTTTTTTTCCAACAACAATTTGAATAAAATTATAACTTATTCTATTTAAATATTTGAAATGAACTTACAGGGATATCCTGCAATAATGTTTCTCCTTCAAATTTTGAACTACATTTTTCGTATGCCTATATTAAAAATTAATATTTATATCATACCAAAGTTGGGAATATTTAAATCATTAAGATTATATTATATTTTTTGATATACCTTTATGTAATTAAATGTTTCACTCATATAATATAAAATAAAGCATTGGTAAATGATAATTTTCTTATACTTACTTCAAGTAATTCAGTAGGTGATTCATACTTTGATGCGATTGCTTCACTAGCCTCAAGAGTGCATAATGGGAACTGTGATAACATTTGTCGCCATAATTGAGTTTTACCTGTACCATTTTTATTTACTGTTTTGCTATATTTTAAAAAGCCACGTGTACACCAACCAAACTCTTCTTGTTCTTCTTTGAATTTAATAAATCTTTAAACAAATCAGTTAAAAGAGTTATAAAAAAACAAAAATTGTAATCATTATTTCAATAAATAATTTAGAAATGCAAATTATGTATTTACTGGAATGGTTTCTCAGCAATGGATTTAGTAAAATACAAAATGGTTAATCCTACTTCTTTTTTATCAAAAGCAAAACGAAAAGAAACATGACAGTTCAACATCAATTCTTCAAGATTTTTCACTAAATCTGACCTGTCATAATAAAATTATATTTTTGGTAAAAATTTTAATTACATACATTTTCTAAAGAGGTTTAAGTATACTCAGTTAATCGAACGTGCTTCTTTGATTTTGTTTTCCTATAAAATAATAGATTACATTACAAAAATGAATATTCTTAGGTAATACTGTACATACTTAGTTCGATCGCGAGCACTGTATATTATTAATGAAAGTTGTTCTTTATGTGTTTTTAAATAATTAATTTTTTCTATTAATTGGTCAGCCTCAATAAGATATTTAATGTCATCAAAGTCCCAAATCAAGACCATAAAATTTTCATCTTCACTTACATTATCTGACTGAAAAATTAATTATAAAAAATAATGTAACAATTTCATTTTAATAAATTATTTGTAGCTGATAGTTTTTTAATTAATAATTATATTTGTTTTTAGGTTGTAAGCAATAAAAGAGCTATTGTGTTAATATAATAATGTGCATTTTTCTTTCTATAAAATATGATCCTATGAATAATTCTCTAAAAGATTAATTAAAAATTATTTAAACCTAATATTAATCTATAGTTATCTACCTAGATAACTGCTATTATTCCACAAACAAATTTTCTATCACTTCTAAAATCGTTATTTGAATGGCATTTTCATTAAATACCTGCCAAGAACTCAAATGAGAGAACAGTCATTTACTCTGAGGTATATTGTAATTAAATTATTTAATTAGTGAAATGATAGTCTAGTAGCTTTACGTTGATATTTTTATTTTCTGGAAACATTTGTATTAAAAAACTTATTCAAAAATTACATCCCGCCACTCTGTATATTAGAAATTGACTCTGTATGAAACTTTATAGAGGTAATTTTATAAAATCTTCAAGTTTTTCCAAAAAAAGGAAAAATTACTTCAAGTTTAAATAAAACATGTTATAAATTCAAAACGAATAGTAATAACAAAAACTTTAATTTTTCACCCCTCAAAAGTAGAATAATTTAAATTGGAAAAAGACATTTGACCACATAATAAATATAGAATTTTGGAAATATATCTATTTTTCTAATTAAATTAAAATTTTTGATATAAATTGAAAATTTAATTAAACCTTACTTAAATATTATACCTATTGGTCCTGATAAAATCTTAAAATTTGTTATTATGAACAAAAGTGTTAGAAAAAATATCCAATTTTTTTTTTTCATTTTTAACATTTTCTTGCGCCAAAATATTTCTTATATTATTATTAATGTCAATGTTTAAAAAATTTTCATTAAGTTTGGATCAAAAAATAATGGTTTCTATGTCATTTTTTGGTAGTTCCCCCTCTCTCAGAAAAAAAAAAATGAGAAATTCTAAAAATGACTTGTCCAAAGTACCATCTAGAGGCAAATTTAGTTTTGAAAAGTTGCTGATTGAGACTTTTAGACAAGTATTTCTATATGAAAAAGTGTTCACAGAAAAATAAAATAAAATAAACATCATTGTAAGAACAACATTAGCTTCTTCACTTCGTTAAGAATCTATAATATTTAAGTGAAAAGTTTCAATTTACTTAAAACTTAAATATATGTATTTACTGTTTGTCTAGACCATGTAACTGAATTCTTCACAATTGAATTTGACTCTACTTTAAATTTTGCATCCGAAGATTTAACTTGAGATAGTAAGTCTTCAGTAAAATCTTGATTCTGAAGATTTGAGTCAATGTGAATAGTCATATACTAATAATAGACAATAATCAGTTATAATTATAAGCTAATAAAACAAGTAAAACAATTTAGTTGGAAGTAATACATACTTTCATACATTCTTTAGGATTTAAACGTTTTAATTCTTCTGTCATTTTTTTTTTTGCATCGTTTCTAGCCTTTTCATCTTTTTTTCTTTGTTCCATTTCTTCTTTTGTCAAACGCTTTTTCGGTTTTGGTTCTATCTATAATGTGGTTATTCATATTTTATTAATTTAAATGATTAAAATATAATCTATTTTTTATAGAAAAATATTGAAAAAATATATATTGTTTTTTCATAGTTTACATTTCCACGTTTATGTTATGATACTGGACATCATTCTGTTTACTCTACATAAAAACAAATTAATTCTTCCAATTTTTTTTATAATATATTTACAATAATAAAGGGTGTCCCATAATTTACGAAAGATTTTAATTCACCACCATTTGTGAGGTAAAGTGTTACCAAACTAAAAAAGGACTTAGTAAAGTAGCTCATAGTTTAGAGTTAGTAAAAATGAATCATTACACGAGAGAACAAAGTGTTTTCATTGTTGAGCAATATTTCAAAAATAATGAAAGTTTGAAGGCTATAGTTCGAAAATTTCTCGATTTGGCGATTAAAATTGGTCCCCTAAATCATGTGATTTAACACCACTTGATTTCTTTTTATGTGGTTATTTGAAATCAAAAGTCTATGCCAACAAGCCCACAACCACCCGTGCATTGAAGGAGGAGATTAAACACTGCATCAATGAAAAATTCTGTCAAATATATGCAAAATGGTCATGGCAAATTTCGACAATAGTCTGTATGTGCCAGCAAAGCCATGGAGGTCATTTGCTCGATGTGCTATTCCAAACATAACCCCATCACGTGGAGGTACTTAGTGATTAAATAAAAAACTGTGCTTTCAATTTAATTAAGTCATTCGCAAATTTTGGGATACCCTTTATTATATGTAAATTAATTATTTAAAATTCTATATGAAAACCTTTATAATGAAAGTTAGTTGATTCATTATTTACAAACTTACAGGTTCATAAATTGGTTCAGGGTCTTCAACAATAACACATGTACCTTGGAAATCACTTTGAGAAGGATAAACATTTACATGATTTCCAGTCATTTCTGGAGATGGAGATTTTTTTCGTTTCCGCTAAAACACCAAAATTAATTAATAGAGTAAAGTTAACTTGATAATTAATAATTGAATTGTATAAATCATACTTGTTCTATAACTTGATGGAAAAATTCTGGTTCTTCCTCTGATGACAAAAGATCATTATCCTCTTGTGAATTGGTATTTTTTTGATTATCCTTAATTATGTCTGATTCATTATCCGAATCCGAAATCGTGTATATGTTATAATTATCCTTATCCATTGTGAAAATCTATAACAATTGTACTGAAACCTTATTATAATTACCGTACCTAAATACTCTGCGTCCTGTGGTCTCTCAACCAGGTATTTTCAAAACTTCAAAAGACAATACTTAAAATTTGAATCACTTATTAATCAAATACTGAAAACTAGAGAAGCTCTTTACTGTAAACTATGTTACAA
Organism: Stegophylla sp. TES_Ste_2020; assembly: GCA_025469315.1. Taxonomy (NCBI): domain Eukaryota; kingdom Metazoa; phylum Arthropoda; class Insecta; order Hemiptera; family Aphididae; genus Stegophylla; species Stegophylla sp. TES_Ste_2020. Next base: position 3,347 of record JAIPRM010004458.1, on the reverse strand, counting down.
ATAATAAATACTGTAATACTATCATAAGATAATGGGTGCATTAGTTTTGAACGCTTACGCACTCACAGTTCGTTCGCCCTCGCTTAAGCTCACGTTCACGGACCATTCGTTTTGGAAAAGATAGCCGTGTACCAGTTTCCCCCCAGTGATAAGAAATTATAACCTAACAATTCCAAAAGTACGAATTTTATGACATTCATAAATGCCAACTTAGAAAAATAAAAATCTTAAAAATTTAGAATTAAATAATGTATTAATTTATGTGATTCATAACTAATAACTTAACTACTGCCTATCAATGTCATGCAAATTGCAAAAGATATGTGAACAATTATAAAAAAACAAGTTAGTAGTTAGTTTTGATATTTTAGTTAGTCGAAATACATAACGTAATACATAATTTATTTTCAATAAACATAAAAGGGCGGTCAATTCATTTAATGTCTTTTCATTTTATTTTTTTATTTTCAATGGTTGGTACTTATTTTTTTTTAAAGAGCGCTCATTAACGCTTCGCTTACATTTCCAAAGTGAGCGCTTGGGACGTGTTATCAGATATAATATTGTTAAAAATTAATATTTTACAACAACAGACTGACCACAAATATAAACTGGCCTGGAAAAGCATAGATAATAAATTATTCTTTGTAAATTATCTTTATTATCTATGTGGAAAAGACAATGATTTCACCTGGTCGTTTATGGTACTCATGGTAGTACCCAGCTCTATGCAACTCCTATACATTTAGTATGTCAATATGCATGCTCTTACTGAACGGACAGGGAATCGATTATACACTATTAGTGACATCTAGTGGTAACTATATTAAATTTCAACGACACGTACTAGAAAATCTACAGTGTATTGTAATTATGGTCTTCGAATTTAGATTGTTGCATGCTTATATTATTTTTCAATTATTTTTATGCCAAATCAACAGAATAAGTGGTACAACTACCCATAAAGCAGTAAATTGGTGCAGTTTTGTTTAATATCATGATTAAATAACTTATCCGCTAGATGGCGAAATATATGTAAAAGTAATTCCCTGTCCAGTCAATAAGAGCATTGATATTCTAACCAAGTTGCCAGACCTAATAATCTAAGAGACCGTGGTAGTACCATAGATATATATCTGTACATTATATATTGTCAATTTCTTTAAATTGTTTTGTTTATAATGTTTACATTACAACTGTTATCAAAATATAAAATGTTGATTTATTAATATTTCAGTTTATTTATGAAAATTCAATTAATTTAGGATAATTGCATGGTATAAACAATTAAATGATATGATTTGTTTTAAATACTTATAATCATAAGATTAGTTTATAAATATATACTTAGGTACAATAATAATGAACAGTTTTATCGGACACATGCATTATTCAATAAAAAGATTTATGTTCTATGACTATGTCTAGTACATAATTTACACATCATTTCTATGACTAGTACCTGTGTGACACAAATTTCATCAAATGTGATACAATGGGTTATTTTCGACTTGGTAAATACTAAATAGTACACATTATACCAACTATTGTACATATTCGTATTTTTAATAATTATAAATTGTATGCAATTAATTCATAATGTATGTAATGATCAATAATATATATTTATAGTATTATTAGGTACCTACACAGTACAATCGTATCCCACCAAAACTTATAATTTTGTCCACTATGCGTGCTAGTATAGGATACATATCAAATGCACGGCGCCTATATCAAGCTATTCAACTATTCAAGCATGTTTTTATTTTATTACAGTGCCTAACTTAGAAAATATGGGCCCGAGGCAATATAATATTAGGGGCCCTTAATATTTGATGTAATTTAAAAAAAATAAAGTAAAGCAAAGTAAAGGCAAGATAGCCGTACATACTTCGCATCATGGATATAAAAATGATGGTTTCCGAGTCTTTTTTATCAGAGGTTTGCATGATCACATACGTTTTTCACTAGGTTAATAAATGGGTTAATAAATGGTTAATAAATTCACTAGGTAAATAAAATGTAAGACCGTGGGTACTACACACGTTGATGATTAGTTGACAGAGTGGGTTAAACCAATGATAAAGTACTTTTGGCCAACTTTATAATAAAATTTAATTGGGAGCTTATTTTATCGATTAGATAATAATCTTAAATTCCATTACGAAACGTGACTAATTTGTTTTGTAAATAACATCAAAACAATCAATAACATAATTAATAACATAAAATTTCACAGTGCCACTTTAATATTTAATTATTAATTGAGGATGAGGCCCCAAATAATATTGGTGCCCCGGGCTGCAGCCCCTTTAGCCCCCTTCTAAGTTGGACTCTATTAGCAAGTATTTGTTTCAAACAATTCATTAAACTTAAAGACTGTGTCAGTAGTATAAAAATTGACATCGTGACGACAGATCGCTTACAATGGAAATTTAACAGGGGAAAGTACATAAATTACTAAGTAATTAAGTTAAAATCTAAACGGATGGATGGTTGAAAATGAGATCTATGAGATTTTTGAATGCTGGTTTTTAAAAGAACAAAATTCTTTAGTATGATATATTCCTAATAAGAATATTATTCCATCTAGTTTTAGTATTTTACAATCAAGGATTAACTTTATTTTTTTCCATGCTCTGTATTAACATATTCCTGAAATATGGTGTCATTATTTGTATTTTGAAAGCCTGGGTTTATATTAATATTGGTTCCAGATTTTTGGTATAAGCGTAACACATTACCTACCTTTTAGTGTGCTCGTTATTCTATAATATAAAAATGAATCGCAAAATGTGTTGGTAAGCGCATAACTCAACAACGCCTGGACCAATTTGGCCAATTCTTTTTTTCAAATGTTCGTTGAAGTTCAAGGATGGTTTTCACGGCGAGAAAAATTCGAATAATTGCCGGAAAAACCCTAAAAACAGCTCTTTTCTTTTTCCCATACAAACGTAAACTA
>JAIPRM010004457.1:0-22908 GCA_025469315.1 Stegophylla sp. TES_Ste_2020 | reverse complement strand
TCTAAAGTACAATCTAGAGTAAAATCCGGTTTCAGAGAGGTACTGATCGAAATTTTTGGACAAGTATTTCTATACGAAAAAGTGTTAACAGAAAAAAAAAAAAAATAATAAATAAACATCATTGTAAAAACACTAGCTTCTTCGCTCCCCTCAGAATCTAAAATGTAAATTGCATATTATTATATCAGTTTGACAAGCGACAGTTAGTTGTGAGCGTAACATTTAAATATTTATTATTGTTCAATTCGCATGGCGATGGTATTTTTATTCACAGTCCGAGAGTTTACAATTATCGATTGTTTCAGTCCTATCGCCGATAATTTGTGTCCATAAAACATCCGAGGGAGGAAATGAAGGTTACGCGCGTTCGTAAATAATTCTTATTATAGCGATCGTCATCACATGAAATATACTCGCTTTGCAGTCAGAGAAATCTCATAAAAAAAAAAAAAAAAAAAAAAATAACAACAAGCAAATAAAATTCAAATTAACTTACTCGTGAACGTACACTACTACTGCAGTCAACGGTTTCCCAACGAATGGTTTGATATCGGCGGACGATCCATTGCGATCAATCGCGTATGATGTACATGATTTAAGTTCAATGTAAGTTTTATAATCAATTCTCAATCGTTACCTTAACTCTGTTGTACGTTTATTTTTACCGTCACAATATATTTGAGTCATTTGAAAAATGATTGACTATTTATTTTGCTAATGTCAATCCCGTTTTTTGCAGACCACATTATTGAAAATATATTCTCCCACAAATAGGTACAATTTCTGTACAAAATCAAAATTGAAATATAAGCAATAAGATCACATTGTATTTCTTGGAACAGTATAGCGTACTCCTTCTCAGAAGTTTTTTTTTGTTAAATAATGTGTATTTGTAATGTACATAATATTTAAGAACAAACGTAACTTCAACAAATTAATATTATTCATTAACATTAAAACCATTATTTTTAATTTATCATTATAAAAATACACCACTTGTATCAGAATCGAGGAGTTCAGGTGTCTCGTGAGTTGTGGCACATGTCCAGTGTTCACAATATTAAAAAAATGACATTATTTACTTCCTCCTATTAACAATGAACAATGTTATTTAAAATATCGACAAAAAATACTACATTTAGAAACAGTTTACATTTAAACAGAAAATGTGTGTAAATTTAAACGTACAAGTTGGTCTAGAAAAATTTTAGGCTTATGTGAAGCTTTCAAAAGCTTTGACCAGCAACTTTTTGAAATCAAATTTGCCTCTAGATGATATTGTAAAAAGGTCATTTTTCGATTTTCTCAATTGTTTTCTCAAAGTTTGGAAATTTTATCCACAATTTGACAAAAAAAAGAGTCAAAACTATCTTTTTATTAACCCAAACTTCTTGAATATTTTAACAACAGAATATAATATGAAAAATATTTTAGCGTAAGAAAATTTTGAAAATGTGGGAAAAAAACATTTAAAAAATATTTGGAAAATTTTTTTTTGAACCTTTTTTTTCATCAAGTATATTTTTATTTTTAATTATATTGTTTTTTTATTCTTCTCTTTATTTTTTGAATAAAAGTAAAGTTGTGTAATATAAAATAAAGTAAAGCAAAGATAATTAAAGTATAGACAAGAAAGCCGAATATAGTTCACATCATGGATATTCTTCGCTCCTCGGGTCAGATACACTTTTGAGTAGTTGAAAATGACGACTATTATTATTCTTAACATACTTCACTATTAACGAAGAAATGATTTATCTTTTCTTTAAAATTCAACACACCCATCAAGTGTATCTGATTCGAGGAGTGAAGAATATTCATGATGACCGATTTTTTTTTTATAACTTATTTTACTTTTTATACAATATATATTATATTCTGACATATCTAAATTTTATTTATTGTCAAATATGTGTATCTATAAAGAACAGTTTTAGGAATTAAATTATTGGTAATACTCATTATTATTATGACTTTTAATAATGCTAAATACACACAACCAAATTTTATAATAAACTTATTACATAAACTATAGTGTATTAGGAGTATAAAGTGTATACATTATTTGTATTCAATTTTATTTTGAACTTTTTTTTGTGAATAATTATTTTCACTCATAAGTTACTTCAGATTTAAATAATATGTATATACAATATATTTGTATATGTATATACAAATTTCAAATTATATTGTGTTTTCTGTGCTGAGAAATCTTTTAATTTATTATTTCTTTAATTAATAATTTCTTACAAATTCCTTATTCTATATTATAAGGAATAGAGCATAAACATGTGTACGTATTTTACGCGTACGTATGTCTTTCTGTGGAGCGAAGAAAATAATAATAGCTTGAAAGGATTTTATATTTTTTCACCACAATCAATTAATGATATTAATAATTAGTAAAATATTCAGTCATAATAATACACTAAATAATAAAATAATTAAACTATTGTTTCTATGCGACCGTAATATTTGTTTGTTTGTAACTATTTTGGTATTCGTATTTTAACGTGATACGATAGTATAATAAGTAATTATTTATGGTTCGCTCATTTGAAAAAAATAAATTAAAACTCGCACTAGTCACATAATATTATTGTGATTTGTGCGTTGAAAACATTTCTTATCGGACATTATTGTCACGCGCCTATAACATGGAATCGGTGACCAACAATTCGGTCGAAGAAAATGTGGAATCAGAGCAATCGGTTGTCGCCGCTGACGTGGTGATGGACAAAGACTTGACTGCGCAAGTGCTACCGATTATGGACAATCCGGCCGACGGTTCGGCGGCGGTGAAATCAATCGTTAACACTGTCGACGAATCTGTAGTTGGAACTCGGAATTATGGAGCATTTGAGAGGTTGTGGAAGTGGTTGGCGAGTAAGGTTCGTCGAAGCGATCCGGAGGTCACGCGAGTGCGACCTGTAGCCAACAACGCGGTATGGTCAGTGGAACAAGTGACCAGTTACCAGGTGGAACGAGTGATAAAACCAGGATTGACCACACGTGCACAGGACCCCGGGATGTCTACGGATTTGTTGGTTAGAAAATTTAATAACCGATTGCCAGCAGGCATTCCGAGGGGGGTTCTGATATTTTTCATTTTAAAATTACGGTTCCTCCTAGTTCGGTTTCGGTTATTAAATAATGTGAAAATTCGGTTCCCGTTCCAAATATTTTAAGGGTTCTTGGGTTTCAGAACTAGTTATTATCGTTTAGGTTCCACTTTCAGATCGAAAACTTAAAATTCTGTTTTCAAGACTTGTTAAATGTGAGTTCTATGTGAGTGTACAAAATTCTATATTTATCTCAAAAATGGTCAAATTTATTTACATCTACACTATTGTTGAGAACAGGTGGAGTTTTGAAGTTTCACTTATTAGTTTTGTGATCACGACAGAATTACTAAAACCGATTTGATGAAAATTTAGTTTACGGCATATTTTATCATTTTTTCTCAATTCTCGGGTAGTTTTTTTCTTACCCTTGGCCAAAGGGGCGCATCCCGAGTGCGTCCCAAAATGTCCCTTATTTAATGTCCCGAATGCGTCCGGAATAAGGTCTCGCCCAAGTGCGTCGCAAGAGAAAAAGGTCACTACTTTGACGTAGCCTAAGTGCGTCCCAGTTCATTCAGAGTTACCCAGGGTGCACCACGAGGAGGTGAACTGGCTTACGCCCCAAAAATATTTGGTTAATATATATATATATATATATAAATAGTATAGCAAAATTTAATTATTTATGCTTACACCCGTTTTTAAAATGTGAAGTTAATATTAACTATTTAAATTTAAAAATTTTGGACAGTACTTAAATGTACTATCTACATATATTGTTTTTACGGCACATAAAGTAGTTAAATTTTTTTTACATGAAAACATAACCAAGTTTTTATTACTGTCATTCACTAGAATAAATGTTTCATTATCAAATGTTTTAATTTCTAATTCATTTAATGAATTGTGTACATCTTGAATATTAGTTGGTTTTTTGGGTATTATTGAACGGCGAGCAGCCTAAATCCCTTTTCGAATGCAAGATATGTCAGTTGTCGTTAAAAAATCCGTTTTTTTATTTTTTTGTTCCTGATCATTCATTTTATCCATAAAGAAAAATATTGTTAACAATTATATCGCGGACGCACATGGTTAACCAAAATTTTTAGCGATATGATTGCGGACGCAGTTGAGCTAATAAAAAGGTACGATAATGATTAACGGGACGCACTCGGGCGACGCCCTGCAAAGCAAACCCAGTTTTTTTCCATTTTAATTGACACGGAGAAAAAGAAGTCTTTATTCAAACATGAATTGTTTATTATTATTATTATTATTTCTAATAAAATTATTTTGTAGAGAATTAAATTTTCTACAAAAAAAAAAAATGTTTTTAATACTTAATCCGTTAGTTTATGGTTTTCAAAAATTTAATTCAATTTCGACAGAAAATTCTCATAAAAATCGATAATGAATGAAATTTATGAAAATAATAAATTCAGAATTTAAAAAAATTATCTCTGTTAAGTACCATGCGAACAATATTTTCTACCGAAAACCAAACACTTTATTGCTTTAAGAAGTAAATAAAGTATTGACATAAAAATAAATAAATAAGCATCATTGTAAAATCACTAGCTTCTTTACTCCACACAGAATCTAAAATAGGTATAAATATAATTGCTAGTAATTTTTACAATTCTTATTTGAATAAAAAAACAATTTATAAATAAAATAGAAATATTGAATAAAACTTTCAACTCAGTTACAATTAATAAACGATTTTAAAATACCTGAATTCATTATTTTTACAGATTTAAGTTTTTACGTAGGTACTTACTATTTATTAGCATTTTACAATTTTAGATTCTGAGTAGAGCGATAAAGCTAGTGATTTTACAATGATATTAATTTATTTTTATGGAAACAATTTTTCGTATAGAAATACTCGTTCAAAACTATTATATAGCAATTGTTAAGGTCAGAAATTAGATCCCAGTGGTACTTTAATGAAGTCTTTTTCAAAATTTTCAAAAAAAAATGGTAAAAAATAACTGAAAATTTAGTGAAAACGCCAAAATATGAGATTTTCATGCAATGTATTAGTAATTTAACCATAACTTTAAAACTAATAAAACTATGAGCTCAAATTTTCCCCAATATTATCAACAACAGTGTGATACAGACAAAAGAAAAAATTTGAGCACTTTTAAAAAGATATAAAATTTTGGAATTACGCTCTTTGTAAGTTTCAGTTGACAAAATTTTGAATTCTCGTTCAGCTTATTAGCTAAAAATTTAACATTACTTCACCCACGTATATGTATGTCTGATAAACGTAGAAAAATGTAAAAGCCTATTTTTTTTTATTTTTTTTTTTTTTGTTTGTTGACAGCTGAACTAAAATTGGAATAAGTGTAACACCTCATTTGAAAAACACACGTGTCTTATACTACCTAATATTCACTAATATTTTGCGAATTGTCTTTCCTGAACACAAGTTTGTCCCTCCTTCCCCGTTTCAGATTTCTAGACCGGCGATCGATCACCAGCAAGCAGTGGTGCCGGTTGTCGACGACGTCACTACGTCTGCTGCGGTCTGCGCGATCGTCGATGGCTCGATGGTCGAGTCAACGGAACCGATGGCCGACGACTCGGTCGCGAAGGAGCAACGGGTGACAGACGACTCGGTCGTGACGACGGGACCGGACTTGACCGTATCACAGCACCGACAGGCGCAGGACGAAAAACCAATCGCATTGCTAAAGGTGTGCCAAGACAAACGGACAGTCGAGGTCGTGGATTCGGCGGTAGACAACGTGCCAGCGCCCGAGGACCAGGTGATCGGTGACCTGCAGGTGGTGACGGAGAAACGGGTGGCCGGTGGTGACCCGGTCGTGATGGAACCAGAGGAACCGATGAAGTCTGCGGACGAGATTCCGGCGGAGGATTTGTCAGTAGTCACTGGAGCCGACGTGGTCGCGGAAACTAGAAAAAAACGCGGAGCGTTCCGGAGTGTCCGTCGGTGGTTTGGTCGAAGCGGGTTCTGTAGCTGCTGCGGCCGCGGTGAAGATTAACGAGTGACTTTAGCGTATATATCGTGTTTCGAGTGCTCACACGCTAATTTTGATGTTTACACTTAATATTATTATACTTACGTTCTTGTCGTACACCGCGTAACGTTATTGTGCGAAAAGACAATTCAGGAGAAAGCCAGCTCTATTTTGCTCGCTCCTCTTAATATGTGATGACCTGTCATTTTTTATTGGATCAAAAGTCATCCTAACTCAGAACGATTATAAATAACTATTGACTAAGCCGAAAATTAATTTAATAACACAATTAATAATTGTCTATCATCTATATTTAAATTTGAATAAAAAAAAGAAAGTACGAAAGGCGTTTTAGCCAAATTTTGGATAAGGTTTCCCAGACTTTTTGTAAAACTATTGAACATTTCGAAAAATGACCTCCTAAAGTACCATAAAGAGCAAAATTTTGATTTAAGAATTTGTTGGCCAAAATTTTTAGGGAAATATTTGTATACGAAAAAGTGTTACATAAAAGTTTTTCAAAAAGTCGGACATAATTCACAACATGGGTAGATAAATAATTTTTCAGTACATCGATTCTGAATCTCCATTCAGTTTATATAAAACATTTTTAATTAAAAATTATCAAGTTTATTAATATAAAAAAAAAATAAAAACCTTTTCTACTTAACCAGTTTTATAGTCCACTATTAACTGAGAAAAGGATTACAAATATTTTGATGAGAAAAAAAGTGTTTCACATTTTTAAATTTTATTGCGGCAAAAATTTTTTGATATTATCTGATATGATATTTTATCTAAATTTTTATAAAATTTAAATTAAAAAAATATAGTTTCCGAAGCGTTTTTAACAAATTTTGGGTAGTTTTCCCCAAATTTTGGTAAAACTATTGAGAATTTCGAAAAATGACCTCTTAAGAGTGCCATCTAGAGGTGAATGTTGATAATTTTGATTCAAAAAGTTGACGGTCGTAATTTTTGGACAAGCATTTTGAAAAGTATTTACAGAAAAAAAAAATCATCATTATAAAAAAGCTTCTTTACTCCACTCAGAATCTAAAAATTGTAATTCCCCTTAGTGAAATTTAAAACTTTAGTCATTAGCCAACCTTTAATTGCATTTTGCTTACAATTTATTATTCATTTTAATAATTTATAATTTATTACATAATGAGAAATATCTATCATTCATATTTAAAAGTCCATTAATAATATCAAGAGGATGAATATAACTTAAAATGACCGATACAATTTTTTTTTTTTTTTTGAAACTACCACGATTCTCGTTCATTACATGAAATAATTTTTTTTTTTTTTATCAAAAATGATCTGTTCAAGTAAAATATTACGATACAAAAATAACGTCTGTTTTGTTACAGCGAATGGTTAGAATCAATTACCATTACGAGAAATTTAAATGGAAAATGTATGTTTTTTATTTTGAAACAAACGGGAACATAATATTTGTAAACGAACAACGGGCAAATAAGAACCACCCCCTGGGCGAACGTACTGGGTAAACTACGCTGAGGGCAATAGCGATAAAATCAAATAAAAATTTTTCATTCGTATCGGTTATTGTTAATAAGAATTGTTGGTTATTCCGTCTGTTTTTCGAAACGAAAAATAAAACACTCCCGAATTTACGTCGAAATTTTGTTTTTTCACTTTTTCTATTTAACAAAAGTATAGACCAGTTTTTCATTTATACGTTTTGAATAATATTCTCAACGAGAAAATATCACGAGTTCATTTTTTCAATTTTTGGCGGATCGCGACAAATTGATATGATCGACGACAAAAATGCACGAAGGATAAATGATTTGATTTAAATTTGGGTGTGAGGGGAGGGGAGGCGCGCGAAAGTCGTCTTTGCACCCCTAATGTGGGCCACCGTTCTTGTTGCCGCCGCCGGCCTTCGAACGTCGTCACGCGCGCGTGCACTTGTTGACGGCGGCGGCGGCGTGAAAAATCAACCCTCGGGAAATTCAACAAGTGCACGCGGGGCGACCCGGAACGGTCATGCGCGCCTGATTCGCCGGACGGACGACCGGTGTGCGCGCGTTCTGGCCGCCGTCGTCGTCGGCGTCCGCGTACGGCCGTCGTCTCCTCGTAGTCATCACCGCGTTGCCGCCGTCACCGCATCGCCGTCGTCGCGTCGCCACCACCACACCGTCACCGCCGTCCGGACCGTCACGTATCCTCGCACGCATCACCGTCGCCGCCGCCGTAATCTTCGTGGCCGCCGCCGCCGCCGCCGCCGTATCATCACCAACAACAGTATCCCCTCCCCGAGCACCGCGCCGCACCGCATCTGTCACCGATGGTGTTGACGACGGGGTGGGCGGTGTCCGCGTGGTTGCTGCTGTTGCTGCGGCCGCCGCCGCCCGGGCCTTCCGCGGTGTTCGCCGTGTCCGTGGTCGAGTACAAGGTGGGCGTGTTGATGACCACCAAGTCGGACTCGCCGTTCGACCTGGAACGGTGCGGGCCCGCCGTCGACCTGGCCCTGGAAATGGTCAACGAAAAGTTTCTGGCCCACCACCGGATCCGGCTGAAGAAAGTCGAGAGCAGGTAACGATTTCTCTCCTACGTCATTTCAGTCCATTATGTGATTATATAGTAATTATTATAATTATTAATATTTAATATAATATACCTTACCGGTCACTTACTTGACCGAAATGTCCTCCCACGTTGCGCAACAAGTCCACAGAGTATATAGATTGGCCGCAGCGAAGCGACGAGTGCAAAAACACGCGCGGAAACTGTTGATAATTAATTTTATTTACAAAGTTACTTTTTGAATTTTTAAATCTAAAATTATAAAGGCGGGAAATCGCATCAGCCAATCAGAAAGCATTTGATATTTGATTCGGATACGGTGTGAAAATATACGCGATCTGATAGCGTGGCGATTAGACTTCAAAGTCCTGGACAGGAGTAGGGGTTGATGTCTACATGTCAACGTGGGAGGAGGGCCGGTTACCGCGCGATTAATTTTTCCAGAAACAATACGTAATATAATATATATACGTGCCAAAATTTTATTGTTATTGTCATTTTTTTTTTTTTTTTGTGGAGGTAAGGCGTTTTCAAAAATCAAAAAAATTAAAATACAAAAATTTATTTACTTAGGTTATTCATTATCAATAATTGTATAAAGTAAAAATTATTGTAATCAATTAATAACTATCATCATCGAATAAATACTGTGAAGAACACGTTCGCCAAATTGAGGTCAGCATGTACACATTCTTAACTTTTAATTTTTCAAATTAAATTTATAAATGAGACAGCCTTTTTTATTTCTCAATCAAGAATATTATTATCAACTACATAAAGTAATTTATGATAACAAATTATATGATACAGTTTATTTATATACGACTATAATAATTAAAAGGATGAATAGCCCAATGTACAAAACGTATAGAGTACTTATATAAGAAATTAAAACAACTGGTAAGTAAAAAATGCGATAGTTAGATATAACAGAAGAAGACGGTATCAAAATTGGCCCGTAGCATACAACGTGTTATTGGCTCGTTATTTAAATAATCTATAGCATACAAAGGAGTGGAGAAACAAGCAATATTATGGGTAAGGAGTGCAGAAACTACAAAATGTGTGTCGAAGGAGAGAAGGGCAAGGCATTATTGCTCAGGTATTTCTTTATCTACTGTTGTATTATATAGTTTTTATTTATTTACTAACGTTTTAACTTTTTCTCGATACGATTCGGTATTTATTCCAATCACACATCATTGTTATCACAAACGTTTTTTTCGATTTTTCTCTTTTTTTCGAAATCTCTTCTGTTTTTTCTAAAAGAATTTTCGGGAGAACTTGCCGGCCGTACATATTAAAGGACGTTTAACCAAATTATATCCCGTTTATACGGTGTTCTAATTGTTAATATCGCAGGAATTATAGCAAAACCAAAAAACCGAAAGGGAGGGACAATTTTAATATATTGTACACCGGTACCTTCTTCCTAATAATCGTATCCCGAGTGCTCTATGACTAAAAATAAATATACTAAGTTAATTCCAAAAATATCCCCCTCCTTCGACTTCCCTATATTATTTAAAATATTTAGAATTAGAAAAAACATTTTTTACAAAAAAGTTAATAGAGGAAGTCCACTAAACTTATACACTTGACAGCATATTATATACCTATTTATATCATAATATAATTTATAAAATCATTGTTTTGTTTTTTATTTTTCCATGTAAAATAACAATAGATAAATAAAGAATATAATAATATGAATATCTGAAGATTTCCCTCCCCCTCCTGGTACAAATTTCACGGGGGCTATTAATCATCCTCTTCATTGGGAATTTCATGCAGAAATTAAAAAAAAAAAAAATCCTTATTATTATTTTTTCTGGTACTTGAAAATATAAAATTTACATTTTGCTTTTGAAAAAGTTAAATAATTTCATGACGATTTATTACATCCTCTCATAGAACTGGTTGTATTTTTATTATTTTTGATTTTCCTTAGTTTTGAAAAAGCTCTTTCAACCGAATGATTAATACTTTAAGTGTTGGAATAGTTAAATATAAATTAAAATCTATATATTATTAATATTATGTCTATTAAGGAAAACATTTATTGATATATCAATAAATAATTTTACACAGTACACACAGTATTCCAAACGTTGACCGGTAAAATATATCAATAGAAAATAAATTTATCAATAATTAGCAGTTTATTATTTGAGTAAAATTTTTAATTTTTACAATTATTTCACTTTCTTATAAATCATAGTTCTAAATAATTCGATTTCCTTACTTTTTGATACTATAAAAGAAATCTGTGGGGAAATTAGTAACCCTCCAAAAAAAATTAAGACTTCAGGCCATGAGGCAATCCTATCCCGTCCTAATTTGGAACTAGAAAAGATATTGGTAGAAGGTGCATGCCATTTCCAGTAAACCATTTCCACGCTTGAAAGCAATAGCAACTCATAAGGATTAGGGGAAGGATAATAATTTGTATTCTAAGTTTCTTTAGAAAATATAAGTCCGTAAAAACACGTCTAATGATTGTTGACATTTTCAAGTTTTAAGCCGTATTAGTTTAAAGATGAAAAATTTCCAACAAGTCTTTTCAGTATTAGCTAGATAAAACTGCTGATCTATGAAGTTATGGAACGAAACTTTGAGATAAGATTTACTACCAAAAGAAAAAAAAAGTTCTTAACAAAAAACATTCTTAACACCAACATATTATGCTTCATTTTACTCAGAAACTAACACGTTTAGATTCATAGAATAGAGCTGGAAGGAGGGAGGGGACCAGGTTGAAACTCCTGAATACGTGCCGGGTCGTTATATAAACCTCTCAATCTCCTTCAAACTGTGCCTCTCCTTCCATTATTTGTTTTGATTACCCGATTAAAAATCTGTTGCTGCCGGCCGACACTTTATCTACGCGCGGACTATGACAGTGATATTTTTATATTTTTATTTATATGTAATAATATCTTGAGGACACGTTCTCCTTCAGTAAAATGCTTTTGTTTTTATTATCTTTTAATTTTATTTTTTTTATACATACGCAGCAAAAAGACTCGTTGAAGATGTTTTAGCCATGGCATTCTCTCCCAAACCTGTTAAATTTGTGAAAGTTTTCGACCAGGTTAGGCACATAAGCGCAACTTGGAAAACAATTTTTTTTGGGGGGGGGAGGCTAATATGTTTATATAACTGATTTAGCTCCCAAAAAAAGTATTAACCTTATGTAGTTCCCAGAAATGTTGGGGGGACTTAGAGTATTTTTGAGGGGGATTAGACCCATCAAGCCCCCCTCTAATTGCGCCTATAGTTAGGCATCTTTACAATAGTTTCGTTTCTCTTGAGGTGCGTTTGTCGCGTTATGCTCGTGCGAATTATGGCTTTTGTATTTACGCACGTGATTTATTGGGACGCAATCGGTCTGTGCACATATTTCTTCACCCCGAGGCGAGGACTAGGGTAAATAATGTGATACGGTGTTTGCTTAAAAAAACGTAATAGAAAAGCGAACATTTTATTTACGGTCGACGGATTATTGCTGCACGCAACGGTAAATAGAATTCTCGATCTTGTCCGAAACGCATAACATCCTTTGATAGGTTTTCAACAAAAATATTTCCCACAAACTCAATAAAATAGCGAGTTTCGACATTTTAAACACCAGTAATTTACCGACCGTCCTTGCAATGATTAATTTTATCGTATAAACTGATTATTTAAATCGCACGTACAGTTTTTTCTTATTTAGTTCTTATCAAAAGTATTTGACCCGAGGAGCGAAGGATACCCGTGGTAGGAAATATGTCCGGCTTTCTTGTCAATAATTTCCACTTTTTTGTTTTACTTAACTTTTATAATAACTCATATAAAAATATAAAATCAAGCTTTCTGCATACTTCTAACGACTAAATTTAAATGTTTAAAAGATGGTTTAAGTGATGAATGTGGTTCTCTATAAATATAAAAAGTTATAAAAACAAATCTTAAAAATCTATTTTGTATTCCCCCCCCCAGGTTATTTTTAATTTGACCTATTTGGTACAGAAACTAAAGGGTTGAATAATACTCCACATATGACCTAACTAGATTGCAATATAATAGTTTTAATGCAGAAACGTTAGTTAAACTATTTTATTGACATCTTATAAAATCTGATTTTATTACTTTGATGCTTTTTTAATTGAACTTAAGAAAAGAGTATTGAACATTAAGTTTGATTCAAATACGTAAATAGTTAATATTTTAAAAATAGACAATTTTGAGTTGGAAATAGAATATGGGAAAATTACGCTTTTCTTACTACAGTTACTACAGTTAAAAGTTTTAAATTTACATTTTTAAATATTTAAACCCATTTCTCATGGAACTTGCCATTTTTAATAGCATTGATCTCCAATTAGAGTAATTTAGCATCATCATACATGGTACAATTGAAAAAATTGTTCTGTCATTTGCAAAAGAAAATATATTAGAAAAATGTAAAATGAATAAATACATGAAATCGTTAAAAAATATTCTAAAAAAATATGTTTTGGTACTTCTGAAGATACTTAAAGAGGATAAGATAAGTAGTTTTTATATTCTAAAACCATGGATAATATTACGTACACTGATTCAGACGCATATACAAAAAATGTATTTTTAGGGGGTATTCAAAGTTGAAAACTTTCATATAGAAGAACTTTACCGCAAAATTATATGAAAAAAAAAATAAAAAATATTTTATTCTTTTTTCATCGAGTTCAAGACAAAAGAGATAAACAAATAATTAGTACAAAAATACGTAAGTATTTTTACAAAACGAAATTCGAGAAATCTCTATTGCACGTCGACGGTTAAATCGCAAAAAATTAGAAATTAAAACTTCTTTGGAGTGTATATACAGTTTTTGATTTTTTTTTTTTTTTTAATAATACGTCTCTAAAGCTTACCTATTTTGCAGAAGATTTACACAAAGATGTATTTTTGTTGCACACAGAGCCTCGGGTGCTTATAAACCTGCTTTCTACGCAGGCACGTATACAAGGGGGGGTTTTAGGGGTTCAAACCCTCCCCAAAATTTCTTAATTGCAGCGTTGTTCAGTCATTTTATGTATGTACATTGTACGTATAATACTACTATTTTATAAGGAACACCCCCCCCCAAGATTTATTTTGTGTACGTGCCTGTTTCTACGTATATATTACTTGGTTTTTGCGTTACCATCGTCGCCGCCGTTATTACTCTCATAACTGCATTATGTTATCGTCGTAATTTCCACCGTCGCGAACCATTGAATAATATTAAAATGCAGATATTATTATTTAAACGTTGTTTAACCATCCGTTCGCAACGTGTATCCGACTCGAAATATTTCCGGAACACGTGGGCGTGGATATTACGCCGTTTCGTGCGATTATTCACGAGCCATGACCACGGAGCTGTGAATTAGTGGCACAATCAAGGGGGGTGTTTTGGGTGTCTGGACACCCACCCCCCCCCTTAAACCATATTCATGGAAATTTTATTCAATAAACATTGAAAAAAAAAAAAAAAAACATTTTTAACTATACAATTATAACCTTTATTATTTCATAAATAAACTTGAAACATGCTTTAAAAATTCATATTGTTGAACATTTTTTGATCATTGTTGTATTTATCTACAAATAACATTAAAAAAATGGGGTGCATTCGAATTGGCTCCCGATTTTGGGTAAATCTGAGATCAACCTTCGAATTAGCTCCCGAAAATAAACCATTTGAATTGGCTCCCGAAGCCGTAAAATAATATTTTTTAGCAAGGAGTTCTCATAATATAATATTCCGATACTCGTCAACTATTACTACATCAATTTCACTCAAGTAATCTGGGGCTAGACATACTATTTAAATATATTATTTCAAGATTTCAATACATAAAAATATTAGCCAATAAATATAAGCTATTAAACATAATTTAAACACCATTTTTATTACTTACTAATTATTAGTTTTTAAATACATACACATTTTTTTAAAGACGCAATTTTTATATAAATTATAATTTTTCGAAACCATTTTTATATGAAACTTACAAATTTTTATTTAAACGTCACAATACATATTTTTTGTAAGGAAACAATCAGCTAAATTATTTTCTGTTTTTTGAATTTTTAAATTATTGTTTAGCTTTAATTTCTTCTCTACTCTAATGAGATTTTTATACTATAATATATTTAATCAAATAATTGTGTGTGTTAAATAATTTTGCGTAACTCTTGTATTATGTTCCATGTGTAACGCTTAATATTACTATATGAAATATACGAACGTGGTATCATAAAGCAAATCAAGTGTTACAATAATTGAGAATTATACTATTCTAAACTTTTCCGTTGTTAGTGTGACTAACATTAATGTCCCAAGATATAATGTCTAACTCTAAATAATTAATAACATTTTAGTAACCAATTTATTTTTGGGAAAAAAGTTAGGGAGCCAATTCAACATTAAATTCGTGGGAGCCAATTCATAGGTACTTTTTGTACCTTTTTTGTTGACTACCTGTATTTGGGAGCCAATTCGAATGCTCCGTAAAAGTGATAACTCGTAAAAAAGGCAGTTCGATTTTTCTACTTGAAATTTTTAATTAAAAATAACTAATTCATAAAAAGAATTAATGAATTCTTGTAAAGTGTCTATTAACATTGATTATAATTTCATATTGAAAAAATTATAGTAGAAATTTACAGGTGGACATCCCCCTTGGAAAAATCCTAGTTGCGCCATTACTGTGAATCGCACCACTCTAAATATACATTCGACAGAATCAAATAATATGCAGTAAAAAATATTTAAAATGAATATCTAAAAAATCCCTAAATTAAATAAACTAAAAAACTGTATTTATTAGATACCTACCCTTATTGGTAAACACTATTATTTAAATCGATATTCTGACAGAGCTATTAGTAAATACATAAAATTAAAAAATTACTTCATTGTATCTATTGACGCCATTGGGAGGAGGGGAGGTGCCAAAGGAACTTTAGCACCTCTTGACTCAAAATAATCACTCCTAAAAGAACAAACCACAATTCTTATTTTTTTTACACTGGCATTACATTGTAATATTTTATTATCGAATATTGATGTTATTATTCCTCAAATTTATTATTTTAGCGTTTATTTTTTCAAATATTTTGGATTCTAAGTTGAGCGAAGCAGCTAGCATTTTTACAATGAAGTTTATTTATTTTTTTATTTTTATACGCTTTCGTATAGAAATACTTGTTCAAAATTTTCAACCATCAACTTTTTGAATCTCGATTTTTCTTTTTCCATTTTTCGGGATTCTCAATAGTTTTGTCAAAATTTGGGAAAAAATACTCAAAATTTGACAAAAAAAGAATCGGAAACTACATTTTATTAGTCCAAACTTTATAAAAATTTAATTTTAAATAGGCAATAATAAGAGAAATATTTTAGCGCAAGAAAATTTTAAAAATGTCATAAATATATATTTTAGAAATATTTTTTGTCACTTTTTTTCTCATTAAAATTTTTTTTCTTGGTAAATTGTGAAATATAAAACTGGCCGTGTAAAGAGTAATTTTTTTTCTTGATATCATAATTAACTTTATAAATTTTAAGTAAAATTGTTTAAAATAATATTATAAATTATGATTGGGGAGTATTGGTGACATGTTGTATTATTGTTTACATGTATTTGTAACGCAATGTAGAGAATGCGCGTGCAAATATATCAAAAGATTAAATTATTCATGCATGTAAAAACTAAAAATTACCTAATTATATATTTTTTTAAACTTATCATATATATATAATATATATGTACTAATTACAATAATTATAGCAACGCCTGAAATTTGAGTCTAGTTACGTCTATGGTTATTTCTGTTTTGTAAATATTTTAATTGGACTTAGTTAAAAACTGTTAAAATTGATGTTCTTTATAAAATACTAATTTATTACATTTTTGTGTAACTTATTGTACCAAGGTATTGAATTTTCGATATTATTTTTCATGTTTGAACTCGAATATTATTGCAACATTTTCGTAATGGGTGATTAAGGGCGGGTGAAAAAAAAAGTAGTTATAACTAAACTTTCAACTCGACTCGGTAATTATTTTCTTGAATATTTGTATCTCACCTCGATTATTCAAACGTGTTTCGTATCAACTTAAGCTGATTATTTTAAAACGGGCAGTTATTGACTTAATTATTTGGTGAAAAAAAAAATTCGGTAAATCACCAAACTTTGTACAAATATGTTTTTCGTGATCGATTCAATCCCTGTGTGTACCCCGTAGGTATTCTTCTCTGGTTCATCCCTACATCCCCTTCCATCATTGTCTCTACTCGCGACTATTTCATGTCATAGATACACACCCGTCGCGCACGTATATAATATTATGTATAGCTTTTAGGATTGTCGAGAACGTCGTCGTCGGAGTCAGTTATTGTTATCGGACGGGCGGCATCGTGGAATATAATAGTGCGTACGTTTCACTGGTTCCGCGAACGCGTCTCTTTGCTTCAAGTCACGTGATACGCGCGAATGGTGAAAAACGATTCTTCTCGAATTCGCTATAACACAATATTGTTGTATTCGATTTTATCGATCCGTTTCGTCGTTACGAAGTCCCGTTCCGTCGTCGTATTCGAAATAATCTTAATGACGACGAATTTTTCGTTCGTAGAAAACAAAAAAAGATACAACATTTTTCGAATATCGCAAGTGTTTAATTTCGAGAAAAATAAACGCGTTCTATGACGCGGCGGGCAAAACTTGGCCCACGCTAAATGTTCCGACTTGTCCGATTCGAGGATAAACAACTTTCAACATAAATATATATTAATACTTCTAAAATTTGGCCTGTCAAGAAGAGTACTCCTTTGTTACAATTGTATCGTTAAAAGGAATTTGATTAACACACGCAACTATACGACTATACAAACGTGGGAGTGTCGATATAAGAAGGTAGTTTTGGGTATTCAAACCATTCCCACATCTACTAATTCGTTTTCGTCTCGACTTCGTTTTATTAAAAAAAAATAAAAAACAAGCATGTATAATATTAACCAAGGAGAACACTTATAATTCTGTGATTCTGTTTTACTCAAAAGTGACGTATTAAAAGAAAAGTTTATAAATAAATATCCGAATTAGTTGAAAAAAAAAATATATATATATGTATCAAAATTGAAGGAGAAAAGAATATAAAATACATTACATCTAAAATTTCTGTATGCATTTTAAATTTAAAAAAATATTAACTCTCGAAATGTTAGTTTATTTATTATTATCTGCAACATCTGTACGAATTTTCTCGAGTCTGTACAGAAATAAAACATAATTGAGGTTTATAGTTTATGGAAAGATAAATATTTCAAGTAACTGATTAATATTAGCTCTACAATAGGAATTTGTGGTATCGAAAAGAGAGAAAATAATTTTTTTTTAAAAAAAAAAAGCGAATACGAACTGCCTCGTCACGCAGTGTACGAATATAATATTGTTGTTTCAAAAATTGCATCATTATTAAAACAAATAGACTTCGATTAATGTTAATTATTTTCGACTCTGATAACCGTAATTGAATAATATTACACAGTAAAATAAAATGGTTATGGATTATTTCATATTACTAATACATTGGTATTATTATGAATTATGATAATAATACATTTATGTTCTACTCGCGTTCCTACATATCACCCCCGAAATGAAATTCTGAGTACACCACTGACACGCAATTTATAAGTCCCCGCGTTTGTGTCCCGGTCAATACATTTTCCTAATCCCCATTACTTCGAGTCTTTTTTCCATACCAATATCACATTTTTGTGAAAAAATAATATTTTTACTATTTTTATCTTAAATTTCCTTAAATGACCATCACTATGTTCAGTATTCCGAAATAGAGTATTTAATATAATATATATATATTTTAATTTGTACATGAAAATAAATATAATACATCCAAAGGACGCTAAGAGCGTCTATTATTTATAATTTTTTTAACACCAAATATAGAGAATTATATGTGTAATTGTTTATGTACAACACAGTACCAAAAAAATACGTATCTACGAAATACATAATTAATTTTAACCACAAAAAAGAGAGATCATCGATTAAAAAAAAAAACAAAAATTTATTCAAAGGGTTCAAAACGGATTTTGAGCCAAAAAAAATATGTTTGAGGAACACTGCGCTAAATGGTTCTCATAAATAACGTCAGGTGTATTATATTATTATACGAGAATATCCGGGTCCGTTTTTTTTTTACTCGATTTCAATCATTTTTACCAGAAAAAAAATCGGTTTATCCAGCAGCGCAATTTCACTGAAAAAACTGAGGGTTCTAAGACCCTTCTATTTTATTATTTTAATTGTGTTATTTGAAGGTTATCGATACCCTCAACCTTTTCAATAATCATTTAACAATTGAGTACCTATGTATAATTTTGTAGTACCAATAATTTTTTGAAAAGTTTTATTTTCCGTGAACACTTTTCCATATAGAAATACATTTCCAAAAGTTTCAATCCGGAGATTTTTTGAATCAGAATTTGCCTCTAAATGACATTTTTGGGAAGCAATTTTTCGAAAATTTCAATAGTTTTCTTAAATTTGAAAGAAACTACCAAAAATTTGACAAAAAAACCTTTAAAAATTATTTATTTTTTTAATTCATGCTTTATGAAAATTTATATAAAGGTAGACAATAACATAAAAAATATTTTTATGAAAGAAAATGTTTTTTTTTCTAATTTTTGTTCCAACACATTTTTTTCTCATCAAACTGTTTGTTTTTTCTATTCTCAGTTAAAAGTTAACTAAGCGAAAAATACATTTTTGGTAATAATAATAAACTTTATAATTTTTAAATAAAATTATTTTAGATAAACTAAAGCTCCACTTTGAATCATTTTATTGAAGAAATAATTTATCGTTTCATTAGAATATAATACACCCACCAGCTAGTGCCACCCGAGGAGAATATCTATGATGCAAATTATGTCCAACATCTTTTTTTTTTTTTGGTGAATTTTTATGACATATTTTAGTTTTTACTACTTATTTAAATATATATTCTGATAAAAATGAATACATATATTATGTGTACATATTTTCGGATTTCAAATACATAATATATGATACAGATCCGCACCCTTAAAATCAATATCAGTGATGATTTGTAATAAAATAGCTATAAATAAAATAATACTTTGTGTTTTCACACTGATAATTAAATCATTTAAATTTAAGCTGCTGTACTTTTTTAATATTATTATCTATTTGCATAATTAACTGTCGATTTATACGTTTATTAGGTATTTCGATTAGTATTTAAACTTTCATTTGAATTTAATTTATCAATTAAATATAAGTATAACAAAAGAAAAAAAAATGTTTCTTTTTTAATATTTAAATTAATACAAATGGAATATGGCGAGGGGGAAAGGTTTTAATTTAAAAACTGGGGGGGGGGGGTGCTAAGCATATCTCAAAGTTCTCCCTAATTGCGCCTTTGGGTTTACCGCAGACTTTTTTTGAACACTCGATATTGCCGAGTTTACAATCGCTCTTAATGACTTTGCAACACAACGTATGAACCATAAATTATATACGTCACAACGGTGGGGGGAGTGTAGGAGGGAAAATGACGGAAAATTGTTACGAGGTGGTTATAATGCATAACTTTTCAACGTGCCGATAATTTGATTTTCTTTCGCCATCGGCTGGAAATTATTATTACTCGCAGTTATACGCCGACTAGTTATGGACGTGCACTTAGGGTTTATAATTAAAAACTCAACTAGTTACCGCCGCCGCCGCCGCGGCCATCGTGATTGGGCCTCGAGTCGATCTCGACGATTTCAAGAGACGTCGTTTCTAGTGGATTTGCGATACTTGAAACTCAAAAGTCGCATTACATCAGATTGTATTATTATTATTATTATTGTAATATTAACGTGTGTGTTTACGCGTTTTATGAACACGAATATTTTTATGCAAAAACGTCCAACAGTAATAATAATCGTAACAAAAGTCAAGCCTAAGTCAAAAGTTAAAATCTAATTTTAAATTATTTTAAAAACGGCGCGCCAATTTAACAGCTGTTTTTACGCCGTTATTTGAAAATATTTTAGACTTAAAGCAATATAGTAAGTTTTTCCGATTCACAAAAGTTTTAATTGAAAACTTTTCGACTAAGGGTACTCCTGTTCAGATGCCAAAAAATTGAATCTAAATACCTAATCGTTTGATGACTTACTAAATAAATATGTCTAGATTCAGGGGCGTTAAGCAATAATCTATTGATGATTGTATATGTTTTGAGTTAATCTTTAACTTCTTTCCAATTTAACACTTTTAATTTTTAATAATCAATTGAAGTTAAATATGTTTAAAACTAATGCTATAAAGTCTTTATTAAAAAAAAAAATTATTCAAATTTAAACGTCAATATGCATTTTATAACAAAATCCAAAATTGAATAAATTGTATTTTCTATAGTAAAAAAATTCACCGTATAATTTAGTGGTACATATATTATAATATCGATTAATATAGTCAATGTCAAAAAATTATCGTGTGGTACGAAACCTCAAGAAAATTCAAAAATAAATGTAACCTTCAAAACACAAATATATATATTCAATTAATCAACGTTTTGTCATATTCGACTCAAGGAAAACTACTCGCAAATATACATCAAATGCTCGTTGATTAGGTATCTCTGTCGAACAATATTGTGGTTTCTTTACCGTTTTATTGTTGAACATTAAAATTATAATTGATATATTACAAATTTCAGTGAATAGGATTATTTTTTTAACGTTTTTATCGGCCTTCAAATTGTAATTTTAATACGTACCTATAGGCTATAATGATTTTATTTTTGTTTCTATTCCGAAACGTATAAGAAAAAAAAGTTAAATTTCAAACGCTATTTTAAACGGTCGAAAATCGGATCCGGCACGGCCTATCTAAAATTTCACAGTATTTTTATAAGAAGTTTAAATGACACCCCTGTCTTGATTAATGTTAAACTGTGCCAACTGAGAGTTGCACTTATAACCCGTTAAACCATGTCAGGGTTACAATGGTACGCGTTTTTGAAACCCTAGAAATACTTACAAATGCCAAACTATTTTCATGGCGCATAATTTAACTTGAATATATATATATATATATATATATATTTTTTTTTTTTTGAGTAAACGTATCATTTACAATTAATGTCACAGTGAATTTGATCGCAATATTAATTGAACATTGAACATGATAGAATTTAGTTTGTAGTTTGACATATAATATTAGGAAATGGAAAATGGTAAATATAATGTTGAATGGTCAGAAATTAATAATTCAATTTAATGAGGGTAAATATATCAATAGTGTAATTGAAGATTTGAGGAGATTTAGACGATAAATTTTTTATCCGGAGCTGAGTGAACATTCACGTATGTGACTTCATTTTAGATTCTGAACGTAGTGAAGAAGCTTATGTTTTTAAAATGATATAGGATATTAAATAATGATTCGCACGATTAAAATTAAAAATTGTCACGCATAATGAGTATTTTTACCCACCAGAAAATCCAATTTCACCCCTTGAGGGCCATCACCACCCCAGGCGGGATACGCTGAGTTAGACGAGCCTTATGTACAACAATCTCCGTCATTCGTCGTATCTCATTCGTGGGAGCCCGTGACCAAAATACATCCTGTCATTAAGTATACTACACCTAAACACGAAATTGGGGGCCACGTGGCGAGACGGAATTCGAACGTCGTATTAATATAATATTTCGTGGTAAATTTATGCCCGCGCGTGGTTTAAATTGTCGTTCGGCGATGTAAATCACGTTCGCATACGACGACGTATCAAATACTGTTTTTATTTCGAATTAATTTATTCCGGAGTTCGATACGATTTCGGTGCGAGGTTGTCGAAACTAATATTAATATTATTATTTCATGCTCCGTTCGCCGAAATCGATACCATGTGTGAGTGAACGGGCGACAAATTCGTTTCGAACAATACTGCGAACATATTCAAAGAGGTATAGGTACAAACTCATAACAACGTTACGACACGAGGCCATACCCAACAACGTTTTAATTTTATTTTCATTTTAGATTCTGAACGAAACGAAGAAGCTAGTGTTTTTACAATGATTTTTTTATTTATTTTTTCTGTGTACAACTTTTTGTATGGAAATACTTGTCCAAAAGTTTCGATCAGTAACTTTTTGAAACCGGATTTGCCTCTAGATTGTACTTTAAAGAGGTCATTTTTTGAATTTCTCAATTCTTC
>JAIPRM010004456.1:0-22908 GCA_025469315.1 Stegophylla sp. TES_Ste_2020 | reverse complement strand
TGAGATTTTAGATTGTCAAAAACGAAAAATATAGCACATTGGCAAATAATATCGATTTTTAAATTTGGTGGAAAGGGGAAAGGTATGGTTTTGGCGGTAAAGGGATTCGACGTTTTCGGATTTGGCGGAAAAGGGAAAGTTGTGATTTTGGCGAAAACGGGTTGTGCCCTATCGAAACATACGTGCAGTGAGTAAACGCATGTTAGAATATTATTATCGTTTAACATGAAAATGACCTATTAGGTGTCACGAAAAATTAAGATCACCTACAAAATTATTAATCAACGATTTTTCGTTTAGAAGAGAAACTCAAATTGATCAAACAGAAGGCAAGAAATTTGGAGAAAACAGAACAGCCTAAAACTAAAATTGCAAGTTCTATCGCTAGCACTTCGTTGCCGCATAACATAAAGAAGACCAAATTAATCACAAGAACTGTTAAGATGAAAAAAGAAATGTGATCTAATAGTCTCTGCAGCTTTCCGTAAAATACTGAATGAAATTATTAAAAACGAAATCCACCGAACATTTTTCAAAATTAAATCCATTATAGTACATGTACTATGTTGATCAACTTTGCTATTAACTTCAACGTAACGCATCTATGTTGGATACGAAAATAAGGATTCTGTAATTTAAATTTTTCTTACATGATTTGTTTGTACAATCGTACCAATAAAATTTAATTGGTCGCGATTGCAAAACGTTATATGATTTTTACTCTTCCAATTAATTTGATATAAATTATAATATGAATAAAAAAAACTATTAAAGCTCATTATATACATGAAAAACACATTTCGAATATCGATATTTTAATTTTCAGTTACATTTTTCTATGTTTTATCAGCGGGTGAATGAAAATTTTTATATAACTTAGGTTGTTGATTCCAATTACGTAAATAAAAATAAGGATACCAATTAAAGGTTATTTGCTTTAAATCTCACGTTCCTATTGAAAATTCAAAACATCTCCTGGGGGTCATGTCCTTAAGATTGGGAGACGTGGATGGATTCAAAAAATTAATCTGATACTCGATAACTGTAACACACACACACACACAAATACACACAAACATCCACACACACACACTACTTTTACATTTCGACGTCACCGTTAATCGTCTTTGTGTAATTTTTCATTTTTTTATTATTAGATTACTACTCACAATAACAACAACGTAATACGTATTATCATTGCAGTGAACTTATATGAATAAATGACGTTATTCAAATTGTGTGATTACAATACCTGAATCGTCGGCTTGAATTCGATCGCCCCTTTCATTGCGCATTACGACGATACACACACACACACACACACACACGTATAATATGTATATGTACACACAGATCAGACGCTGTACATAGTATGTATTATACGTCGGAGGATAACGTGAGTTTAAAGGTTTAAGACATACCGGGGGCGTGTGAATCGCCCCGGAGATAAAATACACACGTATTTATGTTTCTTTTTACGTATGAAAATACGTTCTTGACACGGGTAGATAAGTACCGCGATACGTGTTTACGAAAAATAGGATTACGCGCAACAATGTCAAAGGCCACTTCATTTCAATACTCTCCTGTTCACCCGGAGCACACACACACACACACACACACACACACATATTCACTAATCTTCTTACGAAAGAAAAAACATACACCTCCTTTTGTTGTCGCGGATGACAACAAAAATATATTTTTTTTTTAAAAAAATCGTTTTGACCGGCTTCTTTTTATTTTTCTTTCTCACTCATTACATTACTCTCTTCTTAATAATATACATTACACGAGTTCGTAAAAAAAGAAAAATATATATATATATATATATCATAAATAAGTAAAAAAAAAAATAAATACCAGCTATTGTCCTTGGTCCGCTTTATGTATTACAATTGGTGTATAATGTATACAAGAGGACGTACAAAGTGTATAATGTATAAGAAGAGGACATTTTTAAATGGATTATGTACATTATATGTATTTTGACAAAAGGGGACTTGAAAAAAAGTGACTAAAAAAAATATTGTCAATGTGTTTAATGTAATGTGTTTAATTTATACACAGATTACAAGCTGTTCACTCGGACTCGGACGAGTTTTCGACGTAGACTCGGATGAATATCGAAAGACTCCACGCGACATTATATTATATACGCGTAACTGGATCGGACTTAGGGGTGGCGAAGTGTGGTGGCCGGGGAGCCGATGGTTTATGAACACCTTCAGGGTTGAAATGTTCAAATTGATAAAATTGTAGCAATTAAATAATTTATTAAATCATTTTAATTAAGTATTTAATTAATTAACAGAAAAAATGGTAAACAATTATTTTGAGAGGAGGGGAGGAGAGTAAGATTGTTCTTTTACCGATGCAAAGAAATATTAATATCTTTAGTAGCATGAATATTTTTAAAACATTCAATTTAATTATTATGGTTTAAATTAGTGTTTTTTTAGACATTCACATTTGTGACATGACACAATTAAAAAAATGAAAGTTTGTAATAATACACTAATTTAATTAGAATTTAAAATTTAACAATACTTATATACTATACTTTACTTTACATTACTTTTTATTAAATAAACGTAAAATAAAAAAATGTTTTTATTGTATTATACATTTTATAGTAAACAAAAATAAATTAAAATGGTTTTACCTTTTTTTTTATTCAGATAATTATCATTTTATCTTTCATCTTTATCTAAATAATATTTACTTTAATTATCTTTTATCTTTATCTCAGATAAATTTTTTACTAACCATTTGCTATTTTTATTTTGATAAGTATTAAGTTATCTGTGCGCAACAATGATCTTGACCTCCAGAACCAGTTATTGAAAATAATTAATTATTATAAAAAGTGAGAATAGAAATAACAATTTTAAAGAAATGTGTCATATTTGCGTTTAACAATTTTAAGAATAAAAACAAAATTAATAGCTTTTGTAAAGGCCGATATTTTTTGTTTTAAAATAAGTAGGGATGGGTTATCGAACTCTTCGAACACTCGAACACCTCGAACTTTAAGAAATTCAAACAGTTCGAAGTTCGAGAAAAAAATAAGTTCGAATTCGAACATCTCGAATAGTTCGAGTTTAGTATAATTTAGTATTCGAGTTCGAATTTTTGAATAGTTTAATCAGCAGATTTTTTTTCTCCGTAATGTGTCAACTCTGTCAAAACTGTTTCTTTTCAAATTCTGATAATGAGTGATGAATATCAATTAAATACGCGTGTTAATAAGTGTGGTTAAATAATATTTTTAATTTTTAATTTTTTTTCTGTATAAATTTTTTCGTATGGTAATTACTAGTCCAAAAGGTTGGACCAGTAACTTTTTGAAATCGGATTTTTATTGATTAATAATACGACTAATATTGTTATTATTGATAAATTTTCAAATGTTTTAATTTTTTTAAAGTTCGGAAAAGTTTGAAAGTACGAAAATAGTTCGAATAAAATTCAGATGAGTTCGAGTTCGAACAGTTCGAGAAAAAATGGTAGTTCGAGTTCGAAAAAATTAATGTTCGACCCATCCCTAAAAATAAGGGTTCCTGGTTCGGTTTCAGTTATTTGAAAATGTAAAAATTCGGTTCCGGTTCCTATTATTTTAAGAGCTCTCGGGTTCCAGAACCGGTTCTTATCGGTTCGGTTCCAGTCCCTAATAAAAATACGATTTTAAATTTTAGTAAATTTTCAAATTGGGTAATAAATTCTAATCACCCCCATTCGTGTACTCGCCCATTCCTACACTAGCTGTGCGGATATGGCATATCGAAAACTCACGTTAATTATAATTTTTCATTCGATTCTTGAACATGATAATAATAACGTGTTAGGTACGGTAAAATAATAACGATGATTATATTATTCATAATAATTATAATAAAAATAATAATAATAATAATGATGACGATATGGCAGTCGTAAAAACATTGGCGACGGGAACGCGGTGAAAAAAATCCACCCTCCACCGGCGACGGCGGCGGCCCCACGTACTATGTCTTCGTCTAGTGTTTACACACTTTCACGGTCGGACGCGACAATGGGCGCGCGCACAGCTCCTGCAGAGGCATATAACATACGTCATATTATTAAAATACGACGTATACACATCTAAATCTATATACGTGTGTGTGTGTGTGCATTGATCGATACATACACATTATATTATGTGTTGACGAACAAGCAAACACGGGAGACTCGACAGTAAAGGGTTCGCGTGGACGGTGTACGCAGTAGTATGTGTACACAAATACACACAATATATATTATATACATTACGCGTGTCGCAAATTTACCGGGTATTAAAGTCTCCGTCCGCGAGTCCCCTGCGGCAGTTTTTCAAAACGCAAACCCTTTTTTTTTTTTTTTTTTTACTACTCTCGTCGCGACCCGAGCAAACATACGTTTGCATATACCGAACTGGCGCGCACACACACACACACACACACACACATGAATGTATATATATTATTTACATAATGTATATATATATATATGTGTGTGTGTGTAGTGTATACGTATGTGTTTGTATCGTGTGTATGAGCGCGACGTGGCGTAAAGCAAAAAAATAACATTGAGGGGCGCGACACATTTTTTCCGAGCGGCGTCGATGGCAATCGGTCGGTCGGTCGCCGAATATTATTATTTTATGAATTATGATATCACACACACACACACACACGCGGGCAAACCTCGAGAACGGATTATAGAGGGCTTCTAGCGCGTCGTTCACTATACACAGCTGCTTGAAGCGCGGACCCGCGTTCTTCAAATCGTATAAATTATTATAAATATAACGCACACGCGTGGACTGTGCACGTATTATTATTATGATGTACATTTTAAATTCTGAACGAAGTGAAGAAGCTAGTGTTTTTACAATGATGTTTATTTATTTTTTATTTTTTTATTATATTTTTTTATTTATTATTTATTTTTTTTTTCTGTGTACAACTTTTCGTATAGAAATACTTGTCCAAAAGTTTCGATCAATTACCTTTTTGAAACCAGATTTGCCTCTAGATTGTACTTTAAAAAGGTCATTTTTTGAATTTCTCAATTCTTCAATTTTTTTTTTGGAAAAAACTACCTAAAATTTGACAAAAACGACTCGGAAACCATCATTTTTTGATACGAATTTTATGAAAATTTAAACATAGATAGAAAATCCTATAAAAAAGATTTTGGCGCAAGAAAATTTTGAAAATGTGAAAAAAAATTTTGGACATTTTTTGAAATTTTTTTTTTTATTAAATTCCTTCGTTCAGAATCGTTTTACTGAAGAAATGATTTATCGTTTCTTTAAAATTTAATACGCCCGTCAAGAGAATACCACCCGTCGTGCGAAGTATGTCCGGCTTTTTTAATTTTAATAATATGATATTTTTTATAATAATAGTAATAATGATAATATATTATTCTGTAACCAAGGTTTGAGGAACCACTTTTTCTTGAGAAGAAGAACATTTTGCTCTTTGCATCAGAAAGTCATTCGGGGCCTTAGCCCTGTTTCAATTTTCTCTTTGAGAGCTGCGGTCCCACAGCCCCCATTCACTCGGCGCCTATGATTGAATATGTTCACAAGTAGCACAGATAAATATAATTCTATCAAGAACCGAAATAGTCTTTTAAATACAATTTTAGTTAATGTCACTGAAAACGGATGCCCAGTATCAAATCATTTTGCAACAGTTATGGAAACTCACAGAATAGAACTTTAAAAATTATTAGGGAATGATGAAAAGTTTAAAAATAAATACGAATTGACACTCTGTTGTGGAATTACGTAAGCATTTCCCTATTTTGAAGATCCTAAACATGAGTAATTGCGTATAGAATTTAAAATACATTTTTGGAATGATATTTCCTTGTGAATCATTTTATTCGACAGTGAAAATAATCAAATGTAAATTTCATAGAAATTTAACTAAAATACATCTTAAAGCCACTCTTATATGAATGTAACCAGATCTTAAGAACCTGATGAAAATAAAAGATATGAGTAAAATACATCAACTCAAAAATAATACATAATATTTAACTTTACGCAAAAACGTTTAATCGTACAATGTAAAAACAAACTTATTTTGTTTTGAAAATATCTTATTATAAAATAAATTTCCGTTTCCAGAAATAAAATTCGAGCCACACGCAACCAAAGCATGAGTCGCAATTTTGCCACCCTTGTAAATTGTAATATACATGTTATAAAATATGAATAGGTAACGCGCATCATAGTATTATGTACTCCGAATTCGAGAGACGAACGTAATATAAATAAATTATTATAAACCTTCGGCGGCAAAACGAACCCGCGGAATATAATTGACTCCGGGGAATTCATATTGACGATCCTTTAAATCGTCTGAAAGGAAACACCTCGTTAACTGCAATTATTCGTGAATAATAATAATTCATCGTGAATAAATGACCTATAAACTAATTGGTATACCGTCGGCGTGAAAAATATATGGAGGTTATTTTCGGGGAAAAACCTAATGGAGTTGAAGTGAAATATCAAACGATTTTTAAAAAGCCAATCTAAAAACCTATCAATAAAATATAAAATATTCATCAAATTTGTTCGTGTAAAATAGAATATGTCAAGTCGTTAATTTTATATACATAAATCGTACATTAAAGTCGTTGCATTTAAATAATCATTTCTTGTTGAAGTAATTAATTATCGTGTTAAGGAGACCTTTTCTTATAATCAGTGCAAATATTATTATTTTGATTTTTACCTTAAGCGTTACATTTTGAACATAGTTCGCTTATACTCACCGCAGTATGAGTGAAGCTGGGCAAGTTACTCAACAATAATTTTAGTCACCGAATTATGGTTACAGTTTACTTACCTTCGTTTATAGTAACTGACGTTAATAGTACAATTTTTATTTTGCACGTGCAGTATGAACGTATTAATTGTAGTACATAGAAGCATTGTTAAAAATCACATGTAAGTTGTGTAGCATGTGAAGTTGCATCGACAGTATTTAAAAAAAAAAAAGTATACATTCAGGCCAAATTTGAAATTTCGATGGATACCTTTTTTTTATTTTTTTTTTTAATTTTAATTGCGTTCCGAGCACCCGAAATAAGAACGAAATAGCAACTAAATAAAAGTAAATTTAAAATGATAGACCCAATTATTAAATAATAGGTATAAGTAGTTTTCACGCTTTTCAACAAATCGTTTTCAGTATTACCTTATATACCAAGCTGGTGGTAATTTCGCGAAAACATTCTGTGTTCAACGTCGGTAATTCGTAATTTAGACAAAGACGAACGCGCACTCTAGACAGTATATAATAATAATTACGACTAGGTTAGTGTTGATGGTTAAAATTGATTTTCTACTCTAGGATTACAATCATCGATCAATAATTATTATTATTATTGTTATGTAATTCGTGCGAAACGTTCGAGTGCACTTTGTTTGAACAGGGACAAATAATAAACAATAATTATTCGTATCAACGAACAACAATTAATTTATTGTCTCAATCTCGGCGGCGGATTCCATATTATTATTATTATACATTTCTCGTCATAATATTTATTATGCATTGAGTGTTTACTATACGTCCAAATGAGTATGGCCTTAGATTAAACGTGTACATGTGGTTGCCGATTTTCTCGCCGGCGTAATATGTTTAATCTGTGGTAAGGCTCTTTCGTAGTCGAGTGTTATACCGGTAATTTATAATTTTTAGATTCTGAACGAAGCGAAGAAAGCTAGTGTTTTTACAATGATGTTTATTTTTTTTTTTCTGTGTATAAATTTTCGTATGGAAATACTTGTCCAAAAGTTTCGATCAGCAACTTTTTGAAACCGGATTTACCTCTAGATGGTACTTTTAGAGAGGTCATTTTTTGAATTTCTCAATTCTTCATTTTTTTTTTGAAAAAAACTACTCAAAATTTTACAGAAACGACTCTGAAACCATCATTTTTTGATCCGAACTATTTGACAATTTAAACATAGATAGAAAATAATATGAGAAAGATTTTGGAAATGTAAAAAAAAAAATTTGGACATTTTTCTAACATTTTTTTTTCTCATTTGTTCTTTATATTATCAACTTCCCTCGTTCAGAATCGTCTTATTGAAATAATTTCAATTCTTTTTTTTTATTTATTTTTTTCATTAAAAATTAATCGAGCAAAGTATCCGAACGAATTCACCTAGTGTTTTTTCGTAAATTCTGAATCCGACGACGTTCAAACGTATTTCGCATTTTTAATTTCATCGGAATCGTTTTCATTAATTAATGAAAACAGAATAAAAACGGTCGTTTTACGTACTCATATTCTCTGCGGATGTTCATTTAATAATATGATAATCTCTATTTGTACAGTCTGAATTATTAACGTTTGCATTTCGTTTGTGAAAACGTTTTTAGTTAA
Organism: Stegophylla sp. TES_Ste_2020; assembly: GCA_025469315.1. Classification (NCBI taxonomy): domain Eukaryota; kingdom Metazoa; phylum Arthropoda; class Insecta; order Hemiptera; family Aphididae; genus Stegophylla; species Stegophylla sp. TES_Ste_2020. The sequence goes on along the minus strand of JAIPRM010004456.1, from coordinate 14,484 downwards.
ACTACATTGTAAACGACTCGAGGTTCCATGTACGCGATCTATATTAATTGGCGGATTTCACAACGAGTGACGTGAAATAATTGTTTTTGTAACTAGGATTTAGGATATCTTATCGGAGTTAGGAAACGAAAAATATGTATGGACTGAAAAATATAGTTAAATGTGCGTGAAATGTACGACGAATATCTAAGTAAATAAAATGTAGACAACAAATATGGATATAAAAATAAAAACACATTATTTAAGCATGTTCATCCATCCTTTTTTGGCCTTAAAAATTGACATATTTTGAATTTTGTTTGGAACGTTCAAGTTACCACAAAGACTATGTTTTCTATAACTCCTTTTTTCACCACGAAATTTAATTAGGGTAATTTTTCAGATAATTTATATGTATAGAAATCGAAATTCGAATGAGTAGTTTTTAAATTATTGTAATTATTGAAATAGTCTCTTTGTAATTAGGTACACAGACACCTGTAGTACGTTTTATAATCAATATGTAATACTTAAATATTAGAATAACTAAAAAACTAACCTGTCGAATTTTGATTTCACTACAACAAGTAGTAGTGAAAAAGGGATTTACATTTGAATTTTTGATCGCCACGGGATGACTTACGATTACACAAAAAAAATGAATCATGGAAACATACATATATATATATGTATTTTCCTGACAATAAAAGAAGTAATACTTAACGGATCACTCTGTATAGCATATTAAAATAAAACAATAATTACGATGTATACTTGTAAGTATAATAAAATTCTGTCAATATAATATAAAAAAAAAAAAAAAATGTATACATGTTAATTATATAACGAACAAGAGATAATTATTACAGTATCTGTTCCGAATTCAGTTGATAAAATATAATAATAGTTCCGTTTAAAAATAAAAATAAAGATTATTTAAAAGACAATAATAAACTAAAATATGTACTTTTAAATAGAAATCGCAAGATATGCAAATACATATGAAATAAAATGTGAACAATGAATATAATACATTAATGTCTGTCTAGGAATGCATACGATAAGATAACGGGGAAAAAACGTGAAATTAAAAACATCTTAACCCTAATTAGATGCAACACCAAAAATTACGTAACATTAAGATCAAATTTATTTCGCAGATCGTATATATTCAGGTAGACATTTCACTATAAAATCTATGTTTAAATTGCATTTAATATTATGTTTTTAACAGTATGTAAATTACTGTGAAATCTGTTATTGCATATTTTCGATGACCAGAACATTGATGTCACAGTCTGGCTGAATTAAATTTATCGTTGTTTGATTTGAGTTTTCTTGGTATTGGAAAATTTTTCCCTGAATAACTGAAGAGATTGAATATTATTTTGTATTTTTTTTTTTTTTTTTTTTTTAAATGTAAGCTTAAAAACAAAAAAAATTAAAAAAAAAAAAAAATTAATAAATAATAGAAGAAGAATTAACACATATTAAAATATATTTTTACAATACAATTTTTAAATATTTTGAGTTTTTACAGTAAAATTAATGTTTTATAAGGGATTATTTTAGCATTTTTGAATATTCTTAGAGCATAAATGCATGCATATTTTGAGTTTTTTTAGAGTTATAAGTCCCTAGCCCTAAATATAATTATTACTGGCTTCCATCAGACGCAAGTGAACAAAGGAGACGTTTGTATTATTAATAATATATTAGCCGTACACTCGATACGCAGACGACGACGACGACGACACAATTACCCACCTGTAAATAATAATAAACACCTGTTAAAGAAAAACACCGTCCCGTGTCTAAACCGTTTTTCTTATTGTTTTTTTTTTTCACACGATTTTTCCAGTGATATTGACGTTCGTCAACTGCTGGGACGTTAAGTGGGCGACACGCGTGCAAGACATATTCACATACGCCAAGCTGCTGGCTCTCATGGTCATTATTACCACGGGAGTGTATCAGCTGTACACAGGTAAACGATCTGATTATAACAATTTTTCTAATTTTTTTTATCTTAATAAATCACGTCTTGTTTCATTGTCGATCAATGGTGTTTTTCCGAATCGATAGTAAACGAGAAAAAAAAATATATATTTCATTGTCATCGCACTGCGGACTAGTGACGATGACGAATGACTTTCTTGGTGTGTAAAAACATAAGAACGTAGTCTTTTTTTTTTTTGTTTTTCTGCTTTCCATATCACTAAAACTATGCTAAATTTTTATTTTTATACAAAACGTTTAAACGAGTTTTATTTTAATTATTTTCAAACGATATACGTTTCGAAAATTCTGTGCGTTGTTGGGGACTAATCTGAGTAAAAAAAAATACGAAACGTATTCGAGATTTGCAGTAGAAAAAAAAAAAATGAATAGCAGTCGTAAAATTATTAAATTCGTTTTCAAAATTATCTTTTATTCTTTTTCTCCGCCTCATTCCGCACGAGTGACAACGGTCATTCAAAATGACCTCACCCAATTATTCTCTGTTCACCGTAATTTTCCCATTATAAAAATCATGAAAAAAAAAAAAATGAAATATTATTATTTCTTTGAGGATTTACCTAATTTTATTATTGAAACCTCGACGGATCGTGTTGTATAATCGGAAATAGCTATTTATCAACACGGGCCGAGTTTCAATACAAACGTGAATATATGTTCTATTTTTTGAGTTTAAAACGGGCTTAAGTTTAAAAAAAAAAAGTGTTTTTACTTTCCTCTCTTGTCAGTCACGTATCGGCCGTGAATTTGGACGATTAATTTTCAGACGCGAATGCTTACTTTTACTACTACTGAACTCGTTTTCAGACAAATTACACTACTAATAAAGTTCAAAACGTCATAAATTTACAGCCCTTTAACACGATATAGCCGCCGGGCTTATATTTACAACGTCCATCCAAAAGTTTTATTTATTAAAAAAAAAAGAAAAAAAAAAAGCAAATAAATTTTAAATCTCTCTATACATGGCCGTCCATTAAGTACGATCACACCCTTTTTAGGCCATAAAAATTTTAAACTTCCATTTTCACTGTGGGATTATATTCGGGTCATTTTGAAATCACTGAAATTGAAATCCTAACGATTAGTTTTTGGGTTATTCTAATTTAAAGTTTGAGGATTGAGAGAATTTATAGTTTGAGGACAAAATTTCTCCTATTAAAACTATCTCCGATCAATATTTATTTTGAAAAGATATCTCTACAACAAAATATATTTTAAAATAATAAATCGAAAACTATACTAATAATATATAGTATAATATAATATACTAATTTATATTGCGATACATCAAAACTTAGAGAAAATTATATGAATAAAATTCTGCATTGAAAAAAGGGGGTTTTGATTAGAAAAGAAAACTAAATTTAGGAATTTTTAGGCCAAAAAATGCTGGTTGAATGTTTGAAAAATCACCCTGTACAAGAGTAAAGTTATATTAAAATTTTAGTTCATAACTCATTTCAATTTTCTCCTCGTTTCCTTTACTCTGTCTTCCCGCCTTTATTTTGGATGACCTATATGTATATATATTATTAAAAAAAAAATAATAATAATAATAGTAATAATAATATTAAAAACTTACGTTATAACGTATTGTTGTATTGTTAAATCAAAAATATAAAAATAAGAAATAATTTATAACAGTATTGTCCACTTGTTGTGAAACAAAAATCTTGTTGACTTTTGACAATATTGCTTTTTATCAATATGGTCGTGGTTTTTTTCGGTGTATGCCTGGAAAAATTCGTTTATTCGAATAACGATTGGATGTTAATTTTTAGTACTCGCATCGATACGCGAAAGAAACAAATGGCTTTCATAATATTATTATTTGCTTTAGTCGGTTTTGCATGATAATGTGCCACTACGCACATTGTGTAGTATACACCTACTCCTGACACAGCTAAAACCGAACGAATTTTAAACCACATGTTGTTACAATAACTTTATTATTTTAAATTCGATACAAATCGTATGTGTGTGCACAATCATTTAATATAAATCGATTTTCAATACACACGAGTATACAACAAAACTCTTATTTAAATAAATAAAATTACATTTTTTTTTTTTTTTTTTTATATATTTATATTATAATGCCTTCAAGCAAATCAACAACAACATAATAAAATACAATTATTGAAATAATATACAGGCGTTTTTGCTCGGAATCGGCTGCAGCAGATACGTTTCCGCTATAAATGTACAAAACTATATTCTAAACAATCGTTTACACCTATTCGTTGCACATATTATTATATTTAATAGGTGTTCTATACATAGAAAATAGTCGATTTAAACGTGGCCGTAGTTTATAAAAACATTTTATTTTCATCCGATTTTTAATTGTATTCAATAACATATTACATGGCACCCTAAAGTTATTAATTATCGTAGTGATTACAAAATTAAATATTCTCAAAAAGTAAAATTATTCAACATTCACTGCCTACCTATAGCTGATATATTACTATACGTTATTTTAAATACTTACATTTAACAGCGTTTTTTAGATTCAAAGATTGCACGTCGTACTCGTGACGACAAATTCAATCGATTATGTATATATATAATTTAAATTTAAAAATAAAATAAAAAAATATTACATTTTTTTATTTCACTAAAATTTAAAAGGAAAAGAAATGTAAAATTGAAATGATTATAGACATTATACACGAGTTCATAACATTAATAATAATAGTAAAAAAAGAAACGCGTTAATTATATATATTACACACACGTTACGTGTATAAAATGGCCAAACACATTATTGCGATATCGCTTACAACGTATTTGCACAAAACACTTCGAATGTACACGAAGACAAATAACAATATTTTATACACAAACATTTACCTTCGACTAAATACGTCATAAAGTTGTTGCCAGGGCCGTATTTAGGGTGGGCGACTGATTTTGAAGGGACATGTTCCGAGGCTTAACACAACGATACGAAACAAAAAAATTATGTTTCCTTGTATTGACGTTGGTTAAAATATGTCAAGGGTCCTAATGCTGAGTGCCATAAAAATCAAATGTTATAAAAATTATTTCTTATAAATATTATGAAAAAGACTAATATATAGGCAAAAGATTTTTAGTTCCACGATTACATTTTTTTTGTACATAGTGGAAATTATTACTAGGTCAAAAAGGAAGAAAGACACACAAGTCAAGTTGAACGCTTAATGAAAAATTGTGACAACATTCGACTACAAATTATGTAAGAGATTAGAAAAAAATCCTGATTAGAATATTAATCTCTATTGTAAAATTTACAATATCATAAAAAATGTTTAAAATTCGATTATATTCATCTAAATAATATTGTATTATTATTGTTGAAAAATAATTTTATGACATATGATTTTTACAACACCTGATTTTATAACACTTGACTTAGATAATTGACATTGAATTTGCACTGGGAATGATTTTTGAGGGCCAACAAATTCGTGTTAGATCTGTTACAAATAGGTATTGCCTAATGGCTTGAAAAGTGATTTAACTTCCAGAATCATTTACGGTATTGTAAATTAGAGAATTTTCAAAACTACAATTCAGGATGAAATCTTTAACGTGTATTTAAATTATTATTATTTTTTTTTCAATGTGAGTTTTATCACGAGAAAATCTCTTGAAACGTATAGTATATTAAATATAGGGCGTTTCCCCCTTAAAAAGGCCCCGACTATTACGTGTTTTAGTCGTACGAGTCGACGATAACACTGTGTTAAATGCGCGGCGTGCACGCGTGAACGACAACCTGTCGCTGTCGACCGGCTTAGTCGATGTCGAACGTGGACGGATGAAAGACCATTTTCCTGGACAAGTTCTCGGTGGACTCGTGCAGCCCGTTGGGCAAACGGAGCGGATCGGAATTTTGATTCCTCTTGAATTTCGCGAAACCACCACCGGAGGAGTCGGCGGCGGTGGTTTTGCTCAGCAATCGCGATTTGTCGCCGCCCTTGGACCGGTCGAAATCGATGACGACCGGTTGAAAGTACTCGAGAGTACGCGAATCGCCGCCGCCCGTCGACGACGAACGACTGCTCTTGAACCGGTCGTTGTCGCCGAACAGATCGTCTACGCCGCCCCCTAACTGCGATCTGAACCCGCCGGACGGTCGTCGGGATGAAGATCGCAACCGCGTGCGCGAGAACGGCGAACCCTGCAGAAGTCGGCCGCCGGAGAATCCGCGGTCGTCGCCGAAACCGCCGTCGGATCCGGACAGCGGACCGCCCCGACCGCCGAAGGAGTCGCGCGAAAAGGTCGATCCGCCCAGTGGTCGGTCGTCCAGAGCGGATCTGAGGCCGAACTGTTCGAAGTCCAGCGGCTCCGAGGCGTCGTATCCGGACGAAGAGCGGAACGACGAGGACAGCGGCGACGAGGACAGCGGCGAGTCGAGCCGGAAGCGGTCGTCCGCGAGCGGATGCCGGATGTTGGACGAGAAACTGGACACGGAGAACGGAGTGCGCACGCTGTACCCCGAACCGGGTCGATCGTCGTCGTCGACCGGTCGGTTCGACGTGGTCTTCACCGTGGTGATGATGTGATAGTTTTTCGGATCCGGTTTTTTGCCGCCAAAGTCGTCGAAGTTACCGCCGTCGTTTTGCGACTGTTCCCGGTCGTCCGACGACTGTTTCCGATCGTCTTTCGCGTCCCAAAAGTCCCGTCCAAAGTCCACTTTGAACTTGTCGCTCTCGTCCCTGAAAATGGAGTCGTACTTTTTCGTATGCTCATTGTTGTTATTGTTATTGTTGTTGTTGTTGTTGTTGTTGTTGTTGTTTCCCTGGGCTGATGGTGGTCGGTGATGGCCGCCGTTGTCGCGCACCCGTTTCGTGTAAAACGACGGCGGCGCCGAGTTAACGTTGACGGTGGACAAATCGCTGATGTCGTACGACTTGACTATTTGCACCTCGGTGGCGTGCCCGACGTCCGGGCTCGAGTAACCGCGGTACGGCGTCGAGTGAGCCTCGTCCAGATCCGTCGCGGCAGCACGACCGCCGAGCACTTCGTCAACGGTACCGTTAGCGACCGGCGGCGGCGGCGGCGGCGCGGTGCCATTTCTGCCGGCGACGTCGTGGTCCGCGTCTCGTTTGTGCCGGTGGTGCCCGTTGTGCCCGTTGACGGTGCACTGACACCGGTGTTTGTCGCCCTGCGACACGCTGTCCCGACTACTGGACCCGTCGCCCTGCAGCTCGGTGTCCGAGAACGCGGCGATCTGGATGGACGGCTCGATGGTGATGTGCGACACGAAGTCGGTGGCCGGCGGTTGCGACGACGCGTCGTTGGCGTCGTGCGCGTCGTCGCCGTGGTCGTCGTGCGACGAGAACCCGCCGTGAAACTCGTCCTCGTGGTCGTCGCCGCCGGCCTCGTGTTCCTCGTCACCGGTCGCGCCGTTCTTGTAGTCCGGCGACTTGTAGTCCAACTGCTTGAAATCCACTTGCTTGAAGTCGATGTGCTTGAAATCCACCGGGTGACCGTTCTGGTAGTCTTCCGGTTTCTCCTCGTGCCCGTCTTCGTACTTGTAATCGTCCGGCTTGTTCTGATTGTTGTACTCGGCCCCCGGTTTGTGTTTGTTATGATGGCGATGTTGTTGTTGTTGATTATGATGATGATGATGATCGTTTTCGTGCTCGTGCTCGTGCTCGTTGTTTTCTTCGTCCACGTGATTGTAATCGCCGCCGCCACCGCCGCCGCCCTCACCGTGACCGTAATCGACCGGGGCGGGCTTGTACTCGACGACGGACTTGTAGGGCTTCCTGAAGCCGCCGGACGGCTTGGACTTGACGTACTTGTAATTGTTGTTGTTGTTGTTGTTGTTGAACCGGTGCGGTCTTTGCGGCGGCTTGAACCGGTGATGGTACGCGGCGGCCCCGTACTTGGGCCGCGTCTTTGCGTCCGGCCAATAGTACTCCGCGTAGCTCTTGGTCCTCACCGGCGGCGGCAACGGGTGCAACGCCCACGGCATCGACTTGTCCACCTCGAGCTTGATCGTCTTGGCCGTGGGCAACGGCGGCGGCAACGGGTGCAGCGTCCACGGCAGATCGTTCTTGACCAGCGTCAACGACGCGTCCGGCGTTTTTATCGAATATTTTTTCGGGTATTTCACTTTGAACTTCGGCTCGGCTATGTGCCGGTGAGCGCGCAGTTTCGACAGCTTCACCGTCGACACCGGAATGTACCTGTCGGACAGAAAACAAACGAGAAATAAAAAAAATCAAAAAAATCAGAAGTGCCGATTTATCTGTTATATTAACCATCTTTAAAACGATATCATTAATGATGTACATTTTGCACATTTTTCTATCGCTATTTTTTCTTCTCATTTATTTCTTATATTATTAACTTCCCTCGTTCAGAATCGTTTTATTGAAGAAATGATTTATCGTTTCTTCAAAATTAAATACACCCGTCAAAAGAATCCCACCCGTCGTGCGAAGTATGTCCGGATTTTTTGGGTTTCGAGATGTTTATAGCGTTTATATTCCCTACCCCAACACAAGTATATCTTAAAGGGGTAGGTTATCTTGTAGTTTTTTGTTCACTGTTCAATATACTAAATATTTGTTTTTAAATAATACACTCGAGGGCTTGGGCTTCGTACGATTACGAAACGAACTTTAGTCGAGTCTGTGACACAGCAGAAATGACTGAAGGATAATACTGTAATAAAACTCTGTAAAAAAAACTACCTACTATTTTTAATTCAAATTTCGTAGTTCTTCTCAAATTTTGAAAAATGCATTGAACATTTCGAAAAATGACTTCTTTAAAATATTTCATTCTAAGGTTTTGCTCTAGTTTTAATATTTCGAAAACGCTGTATGAAAATTATACAGGAGTATGGTAAGATAATACTAGGATATTATTTTCCGGTAATATAATACCAGGAAAATTATCCTAAGATATTTATACCATTTCCATGGTGACACGATTTTCCTAGAATATTTTTACCAGGTATAACACTTTGTGAGATATAACATACCCGGGAATAGAATAATATTACCGGAAGAAAAGGGTATGTTTTGACTGTAACACCGAAACCGAAACTGGGGCCTCTAGAAATTTTAGGAAACCGAACCTTTATTAGAACCTGTATTTTTCATTTCGCGGTACTGAAACCCATTAAACTATAATTAAAATATTAAAAGTATATAACCACACGTATGATGACAATTATAATTCATCACTGTTAGCCACAGTATAATGTGTAAATTCAAAATGAAATTTAACAACATTATTTTTAATTCATTTTTATTTCTTAATATTTCAACAATCGGAAAATTTGGTTACACTAGATTAAACATAATTGATTAATTACTATTGTACTTTAATGTATTAGAAAAAAAATAATCATAAAATCTTAATATTTTTTTTGAATATTCTTCAAATGCCACATTAATAAAATTTGTCTATGCAATTTTAAGGGGGACAATGTGATAATTTTGATATCATGATCAATATCATAGGGAAGATCCTTCCAGAATACATCATTGAATGAAAATTAAATTACATAATTTTTTTTTTTTAATGACTTTCACTTGTAAAGTTTTGATGTGTCTTGATGAAAATTGACTATTTGAGAGTGAGTTAAAGTTTCGATTTATGAAATTTGCTGAGATAATTATCTAAAATTATACCATTTTATTTATCATATCAATTATATCAAAAAAATTGTGTAAGTAATTTGATGAAAATAATGTGAATATTATGAAAATATACGATGAATAAAAAATTAACAAACGGAAACTAACTCATTCTTAAATATTCGATTTTCAAGACAGAACAAAATTTTATGAGCCAAAATGGTTTCAAAAATAATAATATAATTCAAATTTGAACTCAAAAAAGGAGGAGGGTTGTAGTTGAAAAAAAAAATGGTTTGGGCGCAAACGGAAAATTTTTTAAAATGTTAATTAATCAGAATCAATATTAGTCTCGAGTAGTTTATACAATAAAAACTGAATTTCCTGGGTCATCCGTTCGAAATAATATTTCGTGTTACCATTGTCCTCGTATAGTGTGATATAAACGCCAACAAATTTTCATTATTTTTAAATATCTATAGCTATACAGCGAAAGTAGTTTTTGAAACAATTAAAACTATAACGAACTACCCTAACTACAAACAATAAAATAACTAAGAAAATAACACGTCGACCAATGGAAGACGGAGGAGTTATAGCCCTACAGCCCTCTGCGTCAATCCGTCTAAATGTGTGTGGATACTAAAAATGTCCCAAAAACCTTTTTCACTCCCAAAATTATTATATAGTTTCAAAAACGATTGTTCTCTCGTTTAAATTAGACAAAGGCATTTTCACTAGACAGGCGATTATAAATTATTATAATTAGAAACAATAGTATTGTACGTGATGCCAAGTCACACACACACACACACACACACACACACACAGACTAATATATATATTATATATATATACATTTATTTTAAACAGTAGAAATTCATGTGAATCGCTAGAAATTGTGCCATAGTTTTTTCTGTCATTTTAAATTATCGCTAACGATTCACGACCGTAATTTAATATATTAAAATAAGAAATTAGACACCCTTTGTGTTGTTCGTCATTAACTGTTCATACACCTATTTCGGAGTTCTGAGTAAAGCGCACTTGTTCATCGCGTAATAGTATTATTTTTATTGCCGTTGTATGTTACAAGAACGTAAAATGTTTAAACCGTACTAACGGTGAAAACGTAAATAACTTTTGTTCGTCAACGCTTTTTACTCTTTTAGACACATTTTTATAAATTTTGCGTGTCCGTCAAGTACATTTTTATTGTTTTTATCGTTTTTGTATTTTTGTTCAATGTATAAAACAGACAGCCAAATAAATCATAATAAAAATAAATGAGATTTGAACCTCTTATTGTTTTTTTTTTCCGACAAGAAAATTGCTTTGTTAAAGAACCCACTCGCCCGCTGATTAAGCTTAGTATTATTTAATTAGTAAAATAAAGTAAAGAATAGATAAGAAAACCCGACATACCACGGATATTCTTTACTCCTCGGGTCAGATACTTTTGGTGGGCGTGTAGAATTTTAAAGAAACCATGAATCATTTCTTCAATAAGACGATTCTGAACGAAGGAAGACCCGAAGAGCGAAGGTTTTCCATGGTGTGAAGTATGTCCGGCTTACTTTACTTTACTTAACTTTTTTTTCAATACAATAAATGAAGAAAGAGGAAAAAATTTAATAAAAATATAAAGCATTTGAAAACTGTCCAAATTTTTTTTTTAACATTTTCAAAATTTTCTTGTGCCAAAATGTTTCTCATATTATTGTGTATCAATGTTTGAATTTTCATAAAATTTGGATCGAAAAATGATGGTTTCCGAGTCTTTTTTGTCAAATTTTGGGTATTTTTTTCCCCTATAAAAATTTAAGAATTGAGAAATTCAAAATATTACATCTCTAAAATAACAAATAGAGGCGAATCCTGTTTATAAAGTTGCTAATCGAGACTTTTGAACAAGTATTTCTATACGAAAAAGTGTTCATGGAAAAAAAAAGTAAATAAAAATAAAATAAACATTATTGTAAAAAAATTACTTCTTCACTTCGTTCAAAATCTAAAAAACTGGATTATTTTGTAAAATACGTGTCGTGATTATTGGATAACTGATTAATCGATTTAAAAACTAGTTTATAAATGATAAATTTGACAGTTTTGTCGTAAAAGCAAAACTATTCCTACGCTGTTAAACGAAAGTATCTTACTAGTTTTATGTATAGAAAAAGTATATATATATATATTATAAATAACGTTAAAAAAACATTACACCTGTAATTACAATTTACAAACCATCTATGACGAATGAAATGAACAAAAAAAAATATATATATCTTTCATTTTACGTCGTTTCTACTATTATGTTTGTGTGATAAATTAAAAGATACTTCTACGATATTATATTATATCTAATCGAAAAACTAGTAGACGCGATAGAAAATTGTGTTTGTAATTAATACTCTACCTCCAATTACAATATAATTCATTAACTTATTATACGTGTTGTAGTTAATATTATGCACACATTCCCGTAATAAACACTCAATTTCTGTATTCCCGAATTATCTATCGTAAAATAATGATTTAAAAATAATATTTCGACGAACCTAACTTGATTTTTTTTGTTTTTTGAAAAGTACTCATTCTTTGTAATATCGAAAAAAATTTTAAAATACCGCATAAATAATGTCCATGCAAATATACACAAAAAAGTCAAAAATATGCATAAAAATACAAAAAATAGTGAATTTTATTTTTGTGGATATTTTTTTACAATCATTTTTGTAAAGAATTATATTCTGATAGGAAATAATTAACGAATAAAAATAATAATATATTGTAATCGTAAATAAATTTGTTGCATTGTTTAAATGAATATATTGTATTTTCAACATCTAAACGATGACGAATCTCCGAATAATTATTTATATAACGGGAAAAACTTCTATAACTGTATGAAAAAAAAATGTTAGAAAAACTATTGAGAATTTTAAAAAATTTCCTCTTTAAAGTAAACACCATCTTGAGGCAAATTTTGATTCAAAAAAATGCTGGTTATAACTTTTGGACAAGTATTTTTAATTTCTATAAAAATATTTGTTGACATAAAAAAAAAAATCATTGTAAAAGCACAAAAATGACCAAGATCAGAGCACATCGGTTTAAATGGTATATAGGCAGAACAGCGAAAAAATAATAATCGAAAGTGTTGGACCAATTTATATTGGCCGATTTTCAAAAAACTTGTTTAGTACCTTAAATCCACGTTTCATCTATTCGATTAAAGTTAAGGCGTGATGTTCAATTATTTCTTAAAAAAAAAAAAATAATAAATAAATAAACTAAAGTAGCCAACTACTTAAGACCAAATTACTTAACAGTTAACGGGTGGAATTTGGAATTATTGTTAGTGGTATGTGGTTTAAAATGCGTCATTGAACAAGATAGTCACTTTAAATAATAATACTATACATAATAATTAAGCCACATACATTAAAAATTAAAATTAAAGTAAAGTAAAGTATAGACAAGAAAGCCGGACGTGCTTTGCAGTTTGCACCACGGATGTCCTCGGGTCAGATACTCTTGAAGGGTGTGTGTAATTTTAAAGATAAATCATTTCTTCAATAAGACGATTCTGAACGAAAGACGTTAATAATACAAAGAACAATAATGACTGTCATTTTCAACACATTTACCATGAGTATCTGACCCGAGAAGCCAAGAATATCCGTGGTGCAAAGTATGTCCAGATTTCTTGCCTTTACTTTACTTTACTTTTTTTTACCATATAAATAAGGAAAGGAAAAAAATTAATACGAAAATAAAATGTTGGAAAAATGTCTGAAAATTTGCGCCAAAATGTTTCTTATATAATTGTTTACCTGTATTTTAATTTTCATAAAGTTTAGATAATAAAATGATAGTTTTCGAGTTTTTTTTTATCAAATTTTAGGTAGTTTTTCAAAAAAAAAAGAAAGAAAAATGAAGAATTGAGAAATTCAAAAAATGACCTCTCTAAGGTACTTACGAGAGGTAAATCCAGTTTCAAAAAGTTGCAGATCGAAACTTTTAGACAAGTAGATCCATACAAAAAAGAGTTTACAGAAAAAAATAATAAATAAAAAATAAATAAATAAATAAATATCATTGTAAAAATATTAGCTTCTTCACATCGTTCGGAATCTAATAAAACTGATTGCATTATTGCACTAAATATATCAAAAATGTCACTAAAAATAATAACTATTTGTTATAAATGTTTTTAACACATTGTTACATAAATATATATATATATATATATATGCTTTACAGTTCACATGGTATAAGTTATTTATAATTGCTTCAGACTTATTTAAAATTTGATAATTTTAAATTATATGGAATATTTACTGAAAACCATTTAATAAGTATTAGAAAAGTAATATGACATGCGAAAAATTGAAAAATAGTTGAAATTGTTAAGTACATAGGAAAAGTCGACAAAATTACAGTTATATTTGTAAATTTCGAAAAATTACGTTAAAAATTTTAATTTTTAAATTCGTATTAACACGAATCAAATTTATATCAGTACTCGGAAACATTGCTAAAAAATCTGAAAATCCAACACAACACTCTTGCTCTGATAATAAAATCGTATCGTGCAATACACGACTGTTTTCAAAACCAATTCGATTTTAACAAAATATGTATTTACACGCATAATATTCTGTAGTACGCAAAACAAACAGTTTATACGCTTTGATTAACTATACAGTTATTGTTGTATGTGTATAATAATAATAATATTTCGGTATTTTTGTTGTTGTTTTTTTATTTTTTTTTATTTCACTTTCACGCAATCGAAATGATAGTTCATCGCAATATATTAATATATATATATATATATATTTAATAGCGGGGGGAGGAAAAAAATATGGTAATTAATTATCGCACG
>JAIPRM010004455.1:0-22911 GCA_025469315.1 Stegophylla sp. TES_Ste_2020 | reverse complement strand
TTTTTTTTTTTTTTATTAACTTCCTTCGTTCAGAATCGTTTTACTGAAGAAATGATTTATCGTTTCTTTAAAATTTAATACGCCCGTCAAGAGAATACCACCCATCGTGCGAAGTATGTCCGGTTTTTTTTTAATCCTTCCTTTAAAATTCAACATACCCACTAAGAGTATTTGACTCGGGAAAAGAAGAATGCCAATGGTGCGTTTAGAAATGTAGTCACTTTAAACGTTTAAACTATAAAAATGTGCTTAATAATAAATATACATAATTAATATTAATATCTAAATTTTCATAAATTAAATATTAGCATAGAAATGTTAATTTTTAAAATTTTAAATATAACAAGGACGTACGAGTGTGGGTGTGAGTGCGCGCGCGCGTGCCCGTCCCTTTTATCTGATTCGTTTAATAAGTAATGACACGCCACTTCTAAAACGTGAGTATTGTTCGGTCTCCTCGCGGCACATCTGCACTGCGATCACGTTCAATTTAATATTTCACGTTTAAATCATAAATAATATCAAGTGACTTTGTACTGTTCCGTGATTACATTGTGCGCGAAATAACGGCATTAGACAATATTTAAAATCGCAAAGATAAATTTACACGAAACACGTACACGCATATTATTACGTATTTATGCAGTTTACAGTGTGCTGTTGTCGGTCGACTGTAAATGACTTGAACTATTTTGTCTACCTGAATTATTGTTACAATAACCAAAAAAAAAAAATAACAACAAAAACGAATGAAGCGAAGCCTATGAAAATGCTTTCAAAACCATTGGAATCACTTAAAAAGTAGTTTTTAAATATTGTTAACTACAATATTAAAATAAGTAAACGTATTACATAAAAATTACTTGGGTTTCAGAAAAAACCCTAAGAATTTCGAAAAATCAAATAATGCAAGATTAAATAAAATACATTGCATGTATTTAAATAAAATGCATTAGATACTTTTGAATGACACATTAGTATCTCACAAAGTAATTATGTTTTTGATATACTATTTTTAATAGAAACTAGGATGATATTGAACAAGTAAAAAAAAAAGGTGTTTATAAAAACATATTTTGGAATATTTTTGACTACAATAATGGCACATCTTTATTTTAATAAAGGTCGGTCACCTCTGGTCTAAGACTATTACACATATAATATTGTTGTAACTGTACTGTTATATACTGGTGGTATTTTGTACCTGTACCTTATATCGTACTTGCAACCCATTTTAGATGTTATATTCATTTTTCACGACCCTTATACCCATGTCTGAAAAAAAGAAACAACTAATTGTCCAGGACGTCGATTATTATGGTTTTATGGTTGTGAAATAAATTTTGGATAATTTAATTAACTCTGAAAATTTGTGTTACACGAATTGGCATTAAAAAAAAACGAAACACGTGTTAACGAATCTAGGACAAAATCCCGCAACCGAAATCCCGCCTGACGAAATCCCGCCAAAAATGAAAAAAGTTTGTTAATGTTTTGTAGATTTTTTTTTCAAATTCCTTAGCAACTTTTCCTTCAAACTTTACCAGGCTTAGGACTGTCCAATAATGAATTTTAATGATACTCAAAATTCATTAATTGGGCGTGTTTAAAGTTATTTTGGAGGTTTGCATGTCTTATTTTTGCGGTTGTTCTTTATTTATTTATCATCGCAGTTCCATATTATATGGTTTTTGTCATTTGTCTAATTCACTTATTTAAAACTAACTATATTTCTATTTACTAATTAACTATTTATTAAATCAAAGATTAAATTTCAAATTATGAGCGATATTTTGTCCGGGCGATATTTTGTCCGGATGGGATTTTGGCGACGGGTTTTCGTCCGGCAGGATTTTGGTGGCGAGATTTTGTCCGGACACCGTGTTAACGGTATTTGCTTTTTAATCGTTAAAAGTAAATCACAATTCAAAATCGGGTTAATGATCAATAATGCGCTGTACTTACAAAAATCTTGTGATTGCGCGTTTGTACATTAAGTATACTAACGATTCAGCACACAACATATTTTACTTATTGAGGTGATAAATATTCATGTAACATAATAACCAAAAAAAAATTCTTCGATTTTTCAAACCAACTGGAAATTCTAGTCGTTTCGATTTTTTTTTTTTATTCATTTCCCTCGAATCCGACAATCGTCTATACAACATACGCGTACACGCGTATTATAATATTCAATGTAATAACGTATAGGTAGGTAAACCCTCGTAATAATATTTCTCTTTTATGTGCACGAAAAATTATAGTTATTGAAAACAGTATTAGAAAAAGGGTATTTTGCGGTTTGTCGGGACGACTCGAATATTTACCGAGAGTAATACGTGTTTTTATACGAGAGGGAAAAAGAAATTTTAATACTCGTCGTCAATATTCCGAATTTATCGAAATATCATTTTGCTCCGAAATACTGTCGGCGGCGGCGTCCGTCATGGGGTCCGCGTTCAATTTATTATATTCCACGAGAATATTAATATCATTATACGTAATATACGTTCGGACTGTGCGGGCGGCTGCGGTTGTGAGAGGTCGAAGAAGAAACGAGTATAGGTCAAATATTTTACTCGATATTTGCATTTTGCATATAATAACTGCAGACGGAATGTAATATAACAACAACGATAATCGATAAAGCCCGAGATGTTATTAATTTTTTGTGCCAAATTAATGACGTTACGACGCATATATATATATATATATATCACGATTTTTTTTCATTTCACATGATTTTTCGGTTTTATATACTTAAAAAGAAAATACCCTTAATATTATTGTATGGTTTTATCTCAACGTTTTGGAATCAATCGTAAGTTTCAGGTTAAAATGACATGGCAAATTTAGTAGTCTGACGTTTTGGGTTCAAAAAATTATTAAAAATGTCGAAAATAATGTGGGTAAATCAGGTACCTCAAATTCTAAATACAATATGCTTACCAAATTGGGATACTGAGTGGAGTGATGAATATTTTATGTTTTTTATCTATGATCACTTTTTCGTATAGAAATACATACATGTCTAAAAGTTTTGACCAGCAACGTTTTGTATTAGAATTTGCCTCTAGATTGTACTTTAAAGAGGTAATTTTTTGAAATTCTCAATAGTTTTTCCAAAATTTGGAAAAAATACCGAAAATTCAATCTTTGAAAAAAATACCCTTTGAACTTTTTTTTTTTAACCCAAAATAATATGAAAAAACAAGTTTTTGTATTTAGAAAAAATTACAGACTCGTACCCAAATGTGAGTAGTTTTTCGATCTTTCCAAACTCAAAATAAAATAAATATTATCGAAAGTGATTAAATTCCATAGAGAAAACTACGAAGTGATTAACAGCATAATTTCGAGGTAACGTCTGGCTAATCAGCACGTGCCCTAACCCTATGTTATTGGCTGCTGACTGCTTCGTATTTTCGAAGTGTCGCTGTTGCATGTAAGATCCAACGCATAATATGCATTGTAAATCAAATACAAATACGGATTGGGACAGTTAAATGGGTGATTTTAAAATAACTATAAAAATTTGAGAAGTAAATATTAAAAACAAAAAAAAATATTGATACCGCTCTTATGCACATAAAATAGCATTTTAAAGTATTCATTGTTTATTTCATTTTTATAAATGATATTCACAAGATCACGTCCTTTTGGAAACAAGCAACTGTCATAGCAGCTCTTATGGACGAGGTCCTCGAGGATCAAGTGTGTCCTCTGTGTTCTTTGGCATACTCTACTCCTGATATGCTTTCATAGAGCAAAACGACAATCCGTTCAATTGGGCGAACGTGGGTGGAACGACAAAGTAATCCCAAGCTTGCTTACTCCGAGTTGGACGTCAAAATAACAAATTGATACTATACATTACTGTTTTACATTCACTTTAAGAATGATATAAATAAAAACTGTAAAAAAAAAAAAAAAATACTTGATGATTTGCCATAGCATTTTTTCGAAAACGTGCATTTCACTGCCACACTATGCAGAATAGTTAATATATAATAGGGGTGGCCAACATGAATATGCTCACGAGCAGCATGGATATATAAAATTATGCCGAGAGCCAAAAATGTCTTTTGAATCCATTTTCAGTTAATATCATTGAAAACGGATGTCAGGTATCAATCGCTCTGTTATGGATTTTTGTCAACATGTCTTTATTTTAAAAAACCCGAAAATTAAAACTTGCGCACAGAATTTAAAATCAATTTTTGGAATGACATATTATTATCCTTGTAAATCACTTCATTGGACAGTGAAAATAATCAAATCTAAATATTATTTAAATTTAATTGAACATCATCTTAAAGAATAACTTCGAGCCAATCAAAAAAACAATAAACACCCAGATCTTAAACTCACGAAAATAATGTACAATGAAGAAATCTTATTTTGTTTTTAAAATTCTATTTTCAAGCACTTAAGGCCGTAATTATTTAAAATCAAAAAAAAAAAACTGCGATCGATAAAAAAAATGCAGTATTATAAAACAAGATAACCGTTGTTTAGGAAACGAAATGCGAGCCACATACAACCATGATGAGAGCCGCATGCGGCTCGCTAGCCACAATTTGGCCACCCCTGATATATAATATCATACATACGCACGACGATTTATTTATTTTCCAAATTCTCCAAATGTTTCCATATTTTCCGCGTCCACGTAAGAGAATAAACAATATATTATAGTGTTTCCGAAATTTTTTCCACACGATTTGCCCGAATTTCGATCTCTGCACGTATAATATTATAATTTATTATTATAATAGACGTTCGCGCCTTTACTTTTACACTTATATAATATGTAAGGCAGCGATACACGTTCGCCGTTATACACATACATGTGCGTGTGGATAATACAATACGCACACATATATACCGTACATACACACTACTACTGACGACGACGACGACCGGGCACACGACACTCCATCAATCGTGACGGCAAACGCTTTTTCAAATCAACATCAAATCGGCGGAGCGAACGACAAATGGCTCTCGTTCGTCCATCCGCCGCGCACACACACGCCATCGAGCTTTTATCACTACTACGGTCTCGTGTACAACCTGTGCGTGCGCGCGTGTGTGTGCGTGAGATATACGCAGCATCCATTCTGTGTATACGTTAGTACGCGTACCGGTCTTGGACCGGCTATATACATTTATCACGCCCGCGGGGGACCGGGCCGGGAACGACGACGACGACGACCACTACCTACTTCGCCGCAGCCGCGTCTATCCTCTGTCTACCCTTTGGCGCGCCAACACCTGAGACCCTCGTATTACGCCTACCTGTATACAGGGTACACGCGTACACGCGTTTATTCGCGCGCGCGTCCTGTGCATACAGGGTGGTGTGTCCGGCCGACGGCGGTTTCTTTCCTCCAAAAAATCACATTCCATTTATCTCCACAGTCGATTCTCTTCGAAAATAATAATAATAATAAATTCCGTTTTTCTTCACAAATAAAATATTTTCTTCAACTTTCTATATTCTTCCAAATGCTTGTTTTTCTACGGCCATGTTATTTAAATCGACAAACATTTTGAAAAAAAAAACTGTGTATGATATACTTTCATGGGCGTAGCCCATTTGGACGACATATTATTATTTATAAAAAATGTCGTTTTTCATTTCAAATTTTTGTATAAGTGCCCATTAATAATTTTCTAAATTCACTGAATTCACTTATACTCCCATAATAGAATAGAAATAAAAACTTGATAATTATAAATCAATAACACATTGTTTTTGTTTTTATAAATTATTTGCTTTTATTCATTCATTTTCATCACACTCATATGATATTAAAGTAAATCGATCATTTATGCTTATCGGTGTTTTCAAAAATCAATAATTTAGAAATTTGTTAAAAAACAGTAAGTATAAGCATATTGTATAACTGTAGATTATTTTCTTTAAAATTGAATAATTGTGAAGTATATGTAAATAACAACATTTATAAGGAAATAATCAGTGGAGGAAAACGGAATAGACCTTTTATTGGAAGGGAAGTGGAGGAAAGTGGAATTTGATTTTTGAAGAAAAAGGGATTTATTCACATCATGAGTATTCTTCGTCATTAGGCTATAGTAGACTATTTGTGGGTGTATTGGGTTTTAAGGAAACAGTAAATCACTTCTTTGATAAAACGATTCTGAACAGAGCTTCAGTTAGTTATTGATAACAATAATCGCAAGTTTTACATTGAGTTGGTATAAGTATAACAATTGTTACATCTTTACATTCTATCTAAAATTCGCCGATGACAAGATTTTGTAGATATTTTTATGATATAAGCAATATTAATTTTTTAATAACAGAATAACCTAATATTGATTTATAATTCACAAAAGTGAAATATAGGGCTTTTACGATTAAAATTTGACAACTGATTTTAATAAACAAGTAAATATAAGTTGAGTTTTATATGAGTAAACCGATATACATTAGTTCACCTAGAAAATATTAAATTGAATTTTGTTACGTTTCTAATAGGAAGAGAAATCTGACATTATTTGGATTAACTGTTATTTGTGTCGTAATTATAAAATTGAAACTCTTGTGAAAATTTTTTCAAATGGCCAACTTGAAATTTATGAATGAAAATTATGCCACGAATAAAAATATTTGAAAATTTCAGGTCAATCAATTTGATCATTAATTAATTTTCTTTAGCCACGAAAATTTCGGAAACCGATTAACGGATTTTTTATTTTGTGTCTTACTAGAATCACGTCAGTATTTATATTAGCAGTGAACATTATTAGAATTTAATTTTTTTATAGTTTATCCAACAACAGGGATTTAAAGTCGTCGAATTATAACAAGTAGACACCCTTCCTTTAAATCGATAAATTCATCTAAAATATTTAAAGTTTCGAACTAGCAACCAGAATAAGTCTTAAATTTTTAATTTCATATTCTCGGGTATGATTGTTATGAGGTAATCTTATTCGAATGTCTTTATACTCCGTAACGGCGTTTGTTGTAGTTTGCAAGTTTATCTTTCAGCTGAAAGTCGCTAGCCCGCAGCTATATTCACATATACGTACGTATACACCATGCGTGTAGGTACATACGGCGTACAATGCGGATCACGCTCTAAAAAAAACTTTTCACCGGTTTAATTTAACAATTTGTTACAAAACGTCTTGGCGATAAAGCGGAATTCTTATTGCATATTGGTCGGCGTGCATTAAATGCAGGTGCGAATTAACATTCCAAAACGCATTGAGTAGTGCTTTGATTCAGAAAATCAGGGGAATTCACAGATCTTATATCTCGGGACTAGAAAATTCAGTAACTATAGATACAAGAGTAGTATATGAGATACGAGGTTTTAGATATAGAATAATATATTATAGTAATTATACTTTAGAGAATTATGTTTTGCTAATAATCATTACGATTATGTCAACTCTGATTTTTTATATACTAAAATAACAGCATACATTATAAATGCACATTTTACTAAAAAACTTTTAATATGCCATTTTTTTTTCTGCTACTTTGAAGTTATGTTATCAGTTATATTATCGATCACAATAAGATCGTTATTTTGATTAATATTTTAATTATTGTTTTTTTTTTTTTTTTATTAAGGTAATTAACATTTTTTAAACCACTTGATTGATTATAATATTTTCATATTAATATTTTAATAGGTATATTAATGTATTAATATTTTTCTCACACAACTTGAGTTCAAACAGTAGAGTCCTATGAAACATATATGTCGATAATGTTTAGTATTTTTATTTTTTAACTTATCATTTAATTTTTAAAGTCTTTATGCGCGATTTTGGGTATTTCGGAACACCGAGTGAATAGTTTTTCACATATTTTATGCGTTTCCTTACATATCGTGCATTTTATTTTGGTGAATAAATGTACAGGAATCAAAAAATTACCGTCACGTCATACGCGCGTACGTAAACGTTTTGAATACGTGCTCTAAATCGTTTAATTATTACGTATTCACTGATCATCGATCACCTGACCTAAACCGTATTGCGGCGGGATAGTATTTATCTAAATATTACGATCTAGCGATTTTTTCGCGTCGGCTCGCGTGATAAATACGCCTTCGACTTACCAATACGTCTTTTCGACCCGCTAAAACGTCTATTATTTACTAGCTGTTATTATTTACTGCGGTGGACGGTCCAAGTCCAAAGATAATGTGAAATGATGAAATACATATACAGATATATAAAATCTATACAAATTTAAAAAAAAAAAACCCTCTTTTTACCCCCTTAGACATGAAATCCTTTCTTAGTGCGCCCCTACATTGCTTAAGGAATCTCTATACAAAATTTCAAATCTCTAGACCCAGCGGTTTAGTCTGGGCGTTGATGAGTGAATACGGACGGTCTCCTATATGTATATAGATAACAATAATAATATATATATTATTTATCTGACTGCGGATTCGCACACAACCGACGCAAACGTATTTGATATTATTATACGTATATACGGACAGACAGGACCGGAAAATGTACTGTCGGAATCCCGGGAAGTATAATAATAATAATAATAATAATAATAATATTTTCCGGAACCGCAGGTGAGATCGTTCGGCTTTAATTCGGAACGTCGGCGCAACTCTACAGGACGATGGAAAGATAGAAAAAGCGACGAGTGATAAATAAACGATAAATCGGATCGAGCGTCTCCGCGACGCGACCCCAAAAAGGGAGATGATGGCGGTCGAAACGATTTATACGCGTCACGTTATAATAATATAATATAATACGAACCGGAACAACTGCAGTGTTGGAAATGTCGACGAAAACCGCGGGACCAAAGCGTATAATATAGTAATAGTTAAAATAATATTTTAGTCGCCGCCACCCTTTCAGGTGGGGGGGGTGGTGCGCGGCGAAAAAAGCACGGTGCAAGAGCGGGGAACGAGGGTGGGGGGTGTGAGAGGGTTTGACGATGACTGGTATGGCGCTCGCGAGTTGCCTTCTAGCTGATGTATGATAACTCGTTTTTTATTCGCTCGTCTTATCTATATAAAATAATATTATACGTATATATATATATATATATATATGCGGTTAACACCCCCGCACACGAGTGGTAGATCTGCCGGGTGCAGTGGTGTTATTGCGGCAGAAAAAATAAAACAACCCTTCGTCGCTTTTTTATTTTTTACTCATTTTTTTATCATTTTTTTGTTTTTTTTTCTGTTTTTTTTTTCATAATATGATAATAACCCGAACCGACCCGTTGAAATATTATACGTGCTGCCGTTCCGAATATTATTCCAGTACCGTGGCGTGCCAGTGAGCGACGATAATACAACGCGCGCGTTAATCCCTCGGGGGGAGGCGCAGTGTGGTTGCAACAACAATATTGGTAATAATAATAATAATAATAATACAGAGTGGATAGTGTATCCAAAATAGTATGAATTAATATCATATGGAACTTACAGTGGACGATGACGACGATTGGGTGGTATTGTACAACGACTAGGTTTTTGATTTCCAAAGGGGCTATGAGAGACATATAACTTGGTTGCGAATAAAATATATAAATCGATTTTTTTTTTTTTTTTTTTTTGTCTAAGTTCGAAACACATTTGATTATGCTCGATGAAATCGAAAAAGAAACTTATATTTTGCGCATTTGAATCTATTTGATTTTATTCGAATTTTAATAATATAGTTTTTGTATTCTAATGGAATTTTTTTTGTATGTTTTAAACTTATAAGTAAACTCGGATGAAATTATCGACTTTAGTTTTAAACGTTATTCATTTTGCTTTGGACTATTTTTAACTATTATAAATATACGAAAACATTTTGTTTTTTAGTTAATTAAAAAATACTTAATGACATTTTAGATTCTGAATGAAGCGAAGAAGTTAGTGTATTTAAAATTGTATTTATTTGTTTTATTTTTTATTATTTATTTTATTTTTTTATGTGTACACGTTTTCGTATAAAAACACTTGTCCAAAAAATTTGACCGGAAACTTTTTGTAACCAGATACGCCTCTAAATGGTACTTTAAAGAAACAAATTTTTGAAATTCTCAATTCGTTTTCTCAACATTTACACCAAATTTGAAAAAAAAATCAAATGTTATCATTAAAAATACATATTTTTCTAAAGTCACTGCCATTCTGTCATTAAATAGAAAATAACTTGATGTAAAACACTATATTGCAATAATGTTAAATTTGTGTTATCTTTTGTAAATGACTGTAATTCCAAAAACTTATTACACTAAATCGTTTATGATACGATATTATTGTTTTTGAGACTTCTTAGGGTTCGGCATCCAAAACCTATAAAGCCACCAACTTCGTAGCCTGGGGATCACAGTGCGAGGCAGTGCGGATCACCACCGTGGTTTAATCGGACAATGTTAAATCGGTTTAAGAGATTTAAAAGTCTCCGTTGTGTTTATACACACATTCGATGATTTTAATTTTTCAATTCTCCCTGCCACTTAAAATATTGTTCTGACCTTGTCATAAGGTATACGTCTGTCTAAACTGTAAAAGATGAAAACAAATATTCTAATTCACCTCTTGGCCAAGTCAAACGATCGGATAGAAAAAAAAAAAAATGGTGGAAAATCTGAAATTGCTGTGACGAAAATAAAATACGGTACAATATACACGACTGTAAATCCGTAGTGGCGGCCGATGTAACGACGTTAAACAATGATATTGCGAGTCGATATTATGCAGGGAGGGGGTGGGTGCCGGAAATATACGACAACTGACGAGCGCACGCGACTTATTATCAAATTATCAGGGTCTGGTCGATGAACGCCTCCAACATATTTTCTTCTTGTAATTACATTTTTGTAAATATACGGAATCACAAAAGCGACGCAGAGTTTATTATATACGTCATATGATATACATGGGACGGTGTTTGACTTGTGCGACTGCTGGGTAAATGAAACGCACGGATGGGAAGGGGGAGTGTTTCTCGTCGTCTCTGTTGGCCGAGAACGTTAATTTGCAAATATCCCCAAACACACACACACACACACATTATATATGTATACATCGACTGTCACGTAATGAAATTAACTTATTTTTGTTGTTGTTTCAATTACATGCGAAAAGTTTTCCGGAATAACGTATTTTGTTTTGTGTACAGTAAAAATAACTCTCCTGCTGTTTCGCGTGTATATTTCAGAGTTTAGAGGAACAAACGGACGGATTTAATGCGGTACAATCAATAATTCATACTGTCTATCTCTATCTCTTTCTATAGTCTATAGTCCGTAGATTGATTTTGCAGCACTCGTCCACTAGTGTCTATTGTTCGCTTTCCTATCCATTTCTACATACGACTCGTTGCCATCCCCTTGGTCTTTTATATTAGCTGTTGTATGCGTTCAAATCTTTGCCATTCTCTACACACAGTCTACACGATTATTTCCTTCAGCGTTCTTTTATTATATTAATGGTGTCATTTCGACTTTTTAATAGGACCGCCAAAATTTAGGCGAGTTAGAAAAATGTATGGCCAAAAAATAAATCGTCAGTCATTTTTTCTGAAGTGAATTGTACGCTTTTCAGTGTAGAGTTTTGAGAGAACGCGAATTTAAAACCGAATTTAATTCTTCTGTAGATCATAATAATATGCTATTTAGACTGTCATTGAAACACGTCAAATACAGTAATTTTATAAAATTAATTAAAGTCATTTAGAAATAAATCGAAAATAATAATCCTAAAAACTAAATAAATAAACTATTTTTTATTACTTGCAATCTCTTATCTTCAGATTCGTATAAAATTATCTTGTGAATTTTCCGTTATAAGATGTGGTAATTTGAAAATTTTTAAAACTTTGAGTTTTATTTTTTTTTTTTTTACCATATAACATTGGTGATTTTTATTTTTATGACACACACTGTCTCTATGTGGTGTATTTAAGGGTAGAAGACATTTGGTTCCTGATATTGTGAAATTGATCCCCTATAATATCTAATTTAAATCAAATGACATTAGAAATATGCAAAGTCATTGTCGGACCCCAGTTTTATATATATGTATATAAAAAAAAGGGATAGTTATTCGTTTTCATACGAATAACGTTTCACATCGTTTCAAAAGGGAATAGCTCGTAAAGGATGCCTATAAGTACCGGAGTTTCCTAGTTGCGGACAAAGTCATTAAAACCATGTGAGTTGCGGACACGGGTCATAAAGGCAATATACGAATAATTGCGGACACGAGATAAAATGATAATATACGAATTGCGGACGTATATTTGATCAGAAACAATCTTTATCGGCATTAAGATGATTGTGCCGATGCTATCGCGACGGCCAACAAATTTTGGCGTTTCATTACCGAAATGTCCCTACGTTGCACAGCAAGCCGAAAGTTGTTATCAATTTAAATTGAGCAGCGAACAAAGCGCGAGGAGAGTTTTGCGGAGTGAGCAAAGTGACGTTCAACGTAATTAACAAATTTTGGCAATTTATTACCGAAATGTCCTCACATTGCACAGTAAAAGTCGATTATCAAGCCGAAATGTCCCCATGTTGCACACTTGCACAGCAAACCGAGAGTTGTCTCGACGTGTCCGCAATTCGCATATTGCCTTTTTAACCCGTGTCCGCAACTGTTATGTCCCAAATAATTGCTTTTGGAATTTGTCCACAACTAGTACGCAACCATAAGTACGTGTTATCGATGAGACGCGAATCATTACGAGACGCAATATTATTCATTAACGCGGTTTGCGGCCGAGAGTAATTGTTTGGAATGCTACACCAGTCATTATCGCAAGTATGTGCGGGCGCTTATTAACATACCAGTGAGTGGTGGTGGTGGTGATGGCGGCGGTTATTAGTGATCCGACGGGGTTAGACGGATTAAAATACTTAAATTGTCCTAATTTAAGACCGTTTTACCGCACCCTGCACACCGTGTCGTCGTCGTATAGTAGTCGAATATACAAGTTTGAAATGGAATCGCGGGAGTGGTTTACGCGAGCATAAATATATATATATATATATACATGCCTTTGTTTCGACTAATTTTGATTTAAACAAAGGTCGCAAACGGTGTAGGCTTAACAGTGCTTTACATCTCCCGGTCTTTGTGGAGTATTTTATACACGTATATGATAATATATATGTGTGTGTGTGTGTGTGTGTGTGTATGATAGTCAGAGATTATCTTTCAAAGTTTAAAGAGTAATAGGATTATCGAAGATATTCGGAAAGTTTTCTACGCGCCCGAAATAATGTGACATTTAAACCGACGAGGCTAATGCCGTTATGTGCCATAAATTATTAGGACAAAAGCAATTATTTATAATCTGAGAAACTCGCGCACGAGGTTCCCATAAAATCGACGTCGCGAAACTCGCCATAATCTGTTGAAAACCGTACGTATATTATAATAACGTTTTGTTTTACCGTCAAACTAACACTCCGGTCCGGTCGAAATGAATCGTGACGAACAACACTGATTATTATTATGTGAGACAAACGGTAGTTTCGTGTGGGACGCACGACCGTGGGCCCGGGCACCATTAGGGCTTAGTATGTAGAACGAGAGGAGCAGGCTCCTGTCCCGCCATTCTGAAAAGCAATATTTTATTTGACGAGTCTACTTTTTTTTTGTGTGTGGTCACTAATGAAATTAATTTTAATTGGATTAAGAGGCGAAACAAAATGCAATTTATTAACATATAACAATAAATTTATCTACCCCTTTAAGCTGAGCTTATTTTGGGATACACTTATGATACATTTATTGAATCATTGATAAAATAATTAATTAATTTGATTTATACATTGATATCTAATTCCTTAAATAATACGTGATTGACAAAAACCTTAATATTATTTGTATTAAAATTTACAATGCATATTCTTCTATCAATCGGCAAAGAGTTAAACATTACAAGACTTAGATAATCAATAAACCTTTGATGAAAACTTGTATTTTTGTAGATTACTTAATATATTAATGTCAAATTAGGTCTAGTAGTGGAATCATGTGGAATTATTTAAAATAATTGGAATAGGTACACCCTTTGACATCGTTATTCTTTAAATACAGACGAATTTCATTATTTTGTTGTACCTATAAGTGATTAATAACATTTTTGTAAACATCACTCAATATTACCATGACATTATATCATCGATTGGTATAAAGAAAGGCATACTATCCTTAAATTATATTAGATGAAATTAGGTATTTTAATTTATAAAATTTAAAAACACTTGAATGTAATTTAACTATTAAATATAATTATTATGCAGAACTCACTTACAATTATTACAAATTACAATTAAGTATTAGTCCTAAATATTTTATCCTTTTGACCATATTCACTCTGTCAGGCCATTACAGTTTTATGAGTTAATGTACATTTTTGGATAACAATTTTTTTCAAACGGCAATAAAATAGTGATTATTGAAAACATCATAAATATTGTATTATTTAAGTTCGTATTCAAAAGTTCATCTGCCAGTCTTGAATTCAAAAATTATTTTTCGTCCTCGTCTTCTTTTTCTGTTGATGTTGTTGTACGCTAAACGAAACCACGTAGTCTGTTTTTATCGCTATAATAGAAATTATTGGGTTTATATCTTTGAATTTTCGGGCAAGACTCGATTCATTTAAAAATAAACTTTTCTTTTACTCCAACTTTTCTCTTTTCCTAAGTATTTAAAAACCTTTTTCCCTTTTCACCTAAGAAAATTATTATTATTTTTTTCATCGTTTTCATAACCGAGATTTTTGGAAACACTTACTACTTATTTATTTGTGTAAGTTAGTTTTGTAAAGCCATTTAACATTACCCGGAGAGTACGACAGGGAAACTGATTTTATTGTTGTGGAAAAAGTTTCTGTGTTTGTTAAGAACATTATAAATTGAAAAAACTTAATTGTAAAATATTTAAATCTTCAGAGTATCATCATTTTTTTATTATGAATTGGTATTATAGTTTTATTTTGTCTTACAGTAGTAAATATAATACTTAATTAAAAATGTCATTGATTTAATTAAACGAGTGTTTTTTTCTCTTTTACAATATTCGAGATTTTTCGCTCGTTTCTTCGTTGTCAGTCTATATATTTTTTTTTTTTATCTTTAGGAAACTTTTGTAAGTGAATACCATTCAATTTAATTAGACATCTATTTTAATTTCATTTATAACACTCGATTCAGCATTTCTTGATGGAATTATAAAATTAAAACTTTAGTTAAATAAAGCATGAAAAGATTCTCATTCGTTGTTTGTCCTTATTAACTCCGAAGTATTAGCGAAAAATTTATCATTATGATGATTTTATCACATAAATGTTTGTAATAATCTAAATTATGTGTTTTTCGAAGTTTTGGTAATAGAAAAGTGGGAAAAATCGCTCTAATGTTCTTTAGTTAAAAAAGAAAATAATTTTAAAATATTTAGGTGAAAAGGAGAGAATTTAGTGAATTTAATGAATTACAGTTCAGTCCGAATTATTCACAGTATGACTCATGTAGGTATAGCAAACCCTATTTATGATTTGTGAATGTGTTCACGTTAATTATTAAATCTGATTGTTTGCGGTACTCTAGTTGTTCCACCATTCCGATTTCTTAAATGGTCGCACACTTCGTCTTATATTTTTCTACTTCCCTCGTTAAATCCAAAGTTCTTCTTGGTTTGTCAAGATTTGTATAAGTTCAACGTATTTAATGTAATATAATAATAATTATTACTTAATAGTTCCGATTTTCAGCATACTACTCCCCCACTCACTGACTCTGGAGGGGCTGTATCCGCCCTCCACAAAAAACTGATGTTTGGTGTTTAAATCCTGATAACGAATTGTTTTCAAAGCCGGGTTTTCAATTCTTGATCTGAAGTACCATTGGGCGCAAGATGGTGAATGACATACATAGAACTTCAATGAGACTTTTGATTAAATAAAGTCGAACAAAAGTATCATTGAGATTCGTTGTAGACCACACAGTATTTTTTTATTGGCCTTTTGAATACTAAATAGGAAAACACATTTTAGATTTAAAATTAACAGTACATAGTAGATATAATAATAGAAAATAATAACAACGGTGAATAAAGTACAAAATTATAAAGTAATTTGAACAAAATGAAAAATGATTAATAAAGATAAGTGGGACCTGCACTGACGATATACTTAGAGCGCTTTGTCGGTTCATTTTTTTATGAAATCGCCTTTGGATTGAGAATTATAAAAGGATATTGGATCACGGGTAAAATATTTTGTGACTTTGAAGTTTGTAAGAGATCGTTTCAATAATGTATATTGTTTTTAATCGTTGTTTCATATGGTCTTTCTATGAATAACTATTATTAAAATAAACAATTCCCCTTTAGTAAAATTATTCTTAAGACATATTTTTGTACTACACACGGACTCGGAGCGATAGGATGAAACTCTATCACAAGGCTTGACGATTGAATGCTGAACATGACTTGATTTCTTCAAAGACGGTGTTGTCAATCCAACGATCAAGTCATCTCTTGACTAGAGGGACTAGACTACCACAACCAATTATTAAGGTCGGCGTAGGGCTACTGCAGGGTCACCGCAGTCACTGTACATTGGGCTACGAGCCTACGATTGTGAATGACATACATAGAACTTCAATGAGACTTTTGATTAGAATATAGTTGAACAAAAGTATCATTGAGATTCGATGTAGACCACACAGTATTTATTTATTGGCCTTTTAAATTCAAAATAGGAAAATACATTTTAGATTAAAAATTACAAAATCACAAGTAGTAGACATAATAATAAAAATTTACTTACATTTAAAATATGATTAAAAATCTCAATAAATATGAATCAAATATGTATACACATGTATACGAGTAAATTTGTACATACTTAACATTCTGAAATACTACTTTCAGACAAGTAGTCTCGTTCTCGAACTAATTATTTAACTAAGATTTAAGTCAATAAAATTGGATTCAGTAGTTTGAGTCGTCTGATGTGTCGTGAGTTGTATCGAAACTAGGTCTGTGTGAAGCTCCAGTCTTTTTAGGTGTTCGTACAAAATTTAAACACGTTTAATACATTTTTCACAATAAACCATTTTTACAAATTCAAACGAGACAATTATTATTTTCAATACAAATCATAATGATTTTAAATAATCGTTCAATATTACATTCATGGACCAATTTATACCATTTTTTACATAAATTAAAATTTGATACATATAATATAAATAGTACTCAAGCAGTTATCAAACGTTATATTAACGTCGTGTATACCACCCTGTTAATCGTTTTGCGGAATAATATTGTTTGTGACGATAAAAGTCGTTTTGTTATGTTTTAATGTGCCCTTTTTTTTTTATTTTTTAAGAGAGAGAGAACAAGATGTTATTCAAATACCAAACGAAATAAATGCATTTTCATGCCACTCTTAAGTTGCCCGATAAATGAGCTTAAGTCTACGGTAAGTGCTTTGCACGAAAGACGATTGACTGCGTTTTAACACCGCGCAGTAGAAAACAGACCACTGGCGTTAAAAAAAAAAAAACAAAAACAAAACAATATCCCGCATTTGGATTTAATCGCACGTCGAAAACGGAATACGCTTTTCTTTGGTCTTTTAAACAACACATTTATTAAAATTTCAAAACGCCCGCATTTTAACAATAATTTGTGGTCCAATAAATTCAGGTGGTTTCGTCGTCAGCCAGTGGTCGTCGCGTAGTTCTCGACAGTCCCACTCTGAATGTTTACTGTACATTAATCTTCGATTCGGACAAAAACGCGCAAAAAACGTTCGAATCGAACGCAAGAAGAAATAAGAACATTGTTCGTCTGTAGAAAACGACGTGACATCAAACAAACGCGTTGCGAAAGGGCATGGCGATAATGACGAACGCGCATTCTGTAACAGCGTTAATATATTATCTTTTTTTGTAAAAATGTCGATGGGTCGTGCGCGAAACGAATAAACTGTATGTATAGAAGTCCACATGCGTCTACTTTATATATATATATATATATAAATATGAGGGCTTAACTGCTTAAGGGGGCCATAGGAAACGTATTTATAGTATATAGACTAAAGTAATAAAGTATCAACGTACAAACATGTTTTTAAACGTTTGACCAACAGATAAAAGGGAATTTGTGTCGAATGCGAATGGCAATTTTATTCGTGATTTATGTTGTTCCAACTCACTTCTACTGTCTATTTTATTCACGTCCTACGATGTCCTGCTGCACTGGATGTACACCGATTGGTACAGTTACTGAGGCAAACGGCACGTGGAAATGGCGGTTAACTCGTAAAGTTATAAGCCACTCAGACTCTACAAAGCACTGCTAACCGTTGCTTTCAGAATTTCTTATTGTTCTGGTTAAAAAAAAAAAAAAAAAAAACAAATCGAGTGTTGTCTTCGACTTAAATGAGCTATTCTCAGAGCGTGTGAGAAGAGCTTGGCGGCGAAGTAAATGAATCATAGATTTCTTATATTTATGTCATTAAACAGTCATTAATGGTAGGTCAAAACAATTGAACATATTTTAATTTATATTTATTGATTTAATTTATACCCATACGTTTTTCATAAATATTACATGCACACCAGACATCATAATTATTTTATAGGCATATCTAATGATTTAGATATAAATGTCGAGTTGTTTAGATGCGGAATTCTACCAAATGCCACTCACCGTCATAAACACGATGTCCTCCGAATAAAAAAATCATGTGCTTGTTCGAATGGAATGTGGGGAGAAAAAAAATACGAACATTAAGCGCGCGCGGGAAACACGAAAATATTAGCGAGTGCTTCGTATTTAGGAGGGGGAAAAAAAAAGAAAAACGGGAGAGAAAAAACGTGATTACGATTTATGTTGTTTTTACACGGTTTTGTACAGTCAATCTTTTGTGCATTACAATGAACGAGCATAAAAAAAAAAAAAAAAAACACACCGTACGACTGTGTGCAATGTACAGTGTTTTCGACGGCAAGGGGGAAAAAATAAATGCGATTACGGTGGGCGCAGGAGTCCATATATATATGTATAAATAAAAATAAAAAATAAAACCGGGCTCTTCTCCTCTAAATCAACAACTATTTGCGGGGACCTTTCCGCCGACAGACGTCACCATTTGGCTGCGGTCGGTTATATTGTTCGACCGGTATTTAAACAACAACAATAATAATATGTTCGTGTGTCGCGTTTTATATCGATTTGCTCTTTTCACCGGAGGAGGCACCGCGAAAAGCAAATACTACTGAAATTTCCAAAAAACCGTCACACGAACCGTTCGTTTTCCCGGGACGTACTGTGTAGACTGACATTTCGGAAATAGCTAGATACAATATATTGGAATACGGAATCATTAACGGCCATTTAGTTATTTTTAAGGTAATAACTCTAATATGAATATTTAAATCGCACAGACTAGTGTCAATAGCAGTTATATTTTAGAATTCTCGATTTTTCAACTCCAATTTTGGGGAAAACTACCGAAAATTTGACAAAAACCGTTATAAAACTTTCATTTTCAACCAGAACTATATGAATATTTAAATAGAAATAGAAAATAAAATAGCAAATATTTTGGTGAAAGAAAATGTCGAAATTTTGAAAAACAATTATTATAATTTTTTTCTAAAAAATTTTTCCGATACATTTTTTTCCTGAATTCAGTTAATAATTGAATATACAATTGGATGAGTGAAACATATAGTTTTCGTTATATTAATGAACTTCATTATTTTTTAGTGAAATTGTCTTGTTTAAACTGAAACTGAAAAACGTTTCATTAAAGAAATTATTTATTGTTTTTTTTTAAATTGTATACATCCACCAAGTCTCGCTAGAAAAACGAAAAATACCCATGGTACGAAGTATGTCCAGCTATTTGAACTTATCTGTGTATCATTAAACGTCTTTTCATTCAGTTTATTGTGGATCGTATAAAAATATTTCTGGTAAATAATGAGACATATTAATGACTGGGAAAAAATCGGTTTGCCTTTTCATTCAGAAAAACGTTAGTTACGAAAAGCCGCATTAACTCTGAATTGCCTCAGCCTACGCGTACATTAAATTGAAAAAAAAAAAAATAGTAAGGAAATAATTTTTGAATATGAAGTGAAAAATTTGTCTCTTTTCCGAAAACGGAAACAGAATGGACAAAATGTTTTATAGAATCGACTATAGTCAATAGAATAAAATTTAAGTAACAACACGGTGGCGTGTGTATGTGCTCGCACGTTTTATAGGAAATTAGACGTCCCACGAAGAATTCACTCATTATCCGATCTGGCAAAGTAGACTTATTCCTGTTAATTGTGTAACTATATAAATAGGCGTAAATCATTTTTCTTAACATCATTTACATACTTTATATTATTGGAGCAAACTGTCGCGCTCAGAGTAGTTTGGGATGAAGTTAAATGAAATTAAATAAATATAATGCATAAAATTAAATTCTGTTTTCTCGGGATTATTTCTGTTAATTCATTAATTCGATAAAATTAATACCACCGTGGTTTGGTTAAAAATATAATATTATTTGTGTTTCAACTCTTTCAGAAGTGTCGTTTTATGCATTATAATATATTTTATTTAGTTTCATTTAGCTTTATCCCAAAAACTGAGCATAACAGTTGAAATTCAATAATATACATAATGTTATGTAAATGATGTTAAGAAAAATGATTTACGCATATTTAATTAAATAACTAAATAGGAATACGTTTACTCTGACATTCGGACGATGAGAGAATTCCTCTTGGGACGTCCTGTATATTTTGATATTATAATTTCGTATAAAATCGTGAGCGCACACACACCGCCGCCGCCGCCGCGTTATTATACGGCGTGCCCGAAATAATAATAATAATATCACAACACGCCGACGGGGATGATAAGCGCGTGACAGGGATGAACGGGGTGAGTTTCGCGTGGAAGTGCGGAGAGCCACTTCCGGGTGAGTGCTAAGTTTTTCGGATAGCGTGGCGGTGGTTACAGCTAACTTTGTGTATAAAACGTAAACAAACTCCGCACTCATAATAATAATAATAATAATAATAATAATATTTATACTCACGATGGGATATACACGCAAACATTATAATATTATACCTATATAACCGTATATTATACACACAAGTCGAGTGACGTTTTGTGCGGAGCCGGTGACGAGCCGATTCGCATCCGAACACTGATATGGGTCTGACAGTGTGTATACAGGATGTGTGTACTGAACGCGTGTTCGACACCGGTTTTGTCGTAAAAATATTAAAATAATAAAAAATATTAAAATTTTTCTATCCAAAAGCACCAAATTTCAAAACAATCGGTTCGACCAATTTTCTTTACGTTAAAGTGCGTAATTTTAGGTAAAACTAACGAATTTCGTCAAAATTCTAACTTCAAACGGGTATAAAAAAAGTTGTTAAATGATTTTTGGAGATTTTTTTCAGGTAAATTAGACATAATATATGTCAGTGAGATCATATTAAATTTTCAAGTCTTAATATCAAAAATAAAAAATTTTATTACATAAAAACTAACAAAAAATGAGAAATTTCCGAAATTTTCAAAATACTGTAGTTAACTCAAAATTGATCAAATCTTTTTCAAATTTTTGTGAAATGTTTTTGTAACTATTTTTAGTGATTGATGAAAATGTCAAGTCCCTAGCTGCATTATTTTAGAAGTTATGTCAAAAAGTAATTTTCAATTTAACTGAAATTTCGGTATATGCATATTTTGCCGTTTTTGGGAAAAGTATTGAAAAATTGGAAAAATTACCTATTTAACGTACCATTTGGCGTTCGATTCCGGTTCTATAGAGATACCGATCGAAACTTTTGGACAAGTATTTCTTTATGAAAAAATGTTTCCAGAAAGAGAAAAAAAAATAAACATCATTGTGTGTGGGATGAAC
The DNA here is from genome assembly GCA_025469315.1 of Stegophylla sp. TES_Ste_2020. Taxonomy (NCBI): domain Eukaryota; kingdom Metazoa; phylum Arthropoda; class Insecta; order Hemiptera; family Aphididae; genus Stegophylla; species Stegophylla sp. TES_Ste_2020. The sequence continues at coordinate 963 of JAIPRM010004455.1, read as the reverse complement.
ACATTTCCAAAGACAACTTTTTTTTTCGGGAGAGGGGATAGGGCGGGGGAGCACAGAACTTTGGAGGAGAGAATCCGATAAATGATCGGCGTGTAGGATGAGCTAGAGTGCGGGTTGACCGGACTGTGTAGAGGTGTGAGAGGACGTGGTGACGGGAGACCCGATGTCATCGCTCGCCAGGGGTGGAATATGTCTGCACCGCGCCGGAGGGTTTTCGATTCACCACCAATAGTTTTCCACCCATTCGGGGGGGGGTAAAGTACACCCGTCCCTTCGTTTACTCTTCAGCTCACTTCCCCTCACCCCGGCCACGGAAACCCGTCATCCCTAACTCACCCAAACTAACCTAAAACGATCGGCGTATTCGGCTTTTAACCATCCTCCTACCTCCTCCCCCTCCCCTTTAACACTAACCTATATTATATATATATATATATATATAGTGTCTGTACGTTGTACCTACTACTGCAATACGGGTGCCCGAACGCATACACGAAATTACCTTTTAAACCGCGGGACCGATGTCGTTCATGCATATTCATAACGTTATAGGTTTGTGGCGCTCGTTTCGGGATTATAGTATTTTATCCGCCCCCGTTATTATAAAACGTACATACGCGTGGCGTTACACTGGTCGTCCCACGGGGAAGGCGGTGGTGGAGGGGTGATTTTTTAGGGTGATGTTTGTAAAAAACAAAAAAGTTTTTTTTCATAGATTTACAACCGAAAATTAACGACATTCGGCAAGTCGGCGGTCGCAAGTCGCACCCAAATCTAGTACAGGTGCCAAAAATCTCGTATTGCCTAAGATTATGTCTGTTTAGAACCTAATAATTGCGGTTTATGCGATAATTACAATTTAATAGCATTAATTTAAATGAAAGAAAAATTCGAAAATTTAAATCTCACGTATTTTAAGAATTTTTACTTTTTTTTTTGAATAAGTTTTACGAGAGATTTTAT